>JAJIYU010004514.1:0-24154 GCA_030144865.1 Tinospora cordifolia
GGTTTTTAATGAGGCAGTCCTAACAATAATATAAGACTCCAAAAGAATATGTACTCTTTTTCCTACTAGATTTTTGTCCCACTAGGTTTTATCTAGTAAGGTTTTAATGAGGTATATTTTCATATAAAAAGCATTCAAATGGGGAGTGTTATAAATATTTTATATTGAATGCATTTGTAACCATTATCATTTAATATTTTATAACCCCTTTTGTATTTAAAATTTTGTAACCCCTAAATCTCATTTATATCCAAGTTTAAATATTGTAATTATAATTTGTGTAACCCCCCATTCCTAAAATCTATATAAAGGGGGTGCTTACATTGTAAATGGTGTACCAAGGTTGAATTCCAACCTCTTATCAAGAAAATGAATCTCTTTATAATTTCCTATTTTCTCTTTTATGTTCTTGAGTTCTTCTTCTTCTTTTCTTAATCTTCTAGTAGTTTTTCTTTTATTTTATAACAAATATTATGATAATTACATTTTTATGTAATAATAATATTCACAGCGGTGAGGTAAGAGCACTAAAATATAATTATAATAGTACTTAACTACCCTCATTGAATTAAAGTTTACTGTTGTTTTAAAAATAAATAGGGTCATTTTGGAGACTGGCAAAAAGCAGGACATTATATATGGATGAAGCGAGTTTTGTGGCTGTTGCCTCGTGTAGTTTATAAAAGTTGCATGTCTGGCGAGTGAGATAATCTAAGGGACTTGAGTGTACATAAAGTGGCAATTAAATATTAATTTAAGAATAGTAATGAGGTCCGAGGGCTTTCTAGTACCACCATGCATGAGCTTGGCTACCAACTTAAAGTATAATTGCTCTGTTAACCTGACCGGTTATCGCATTTATTTTTATTTTATTGTATACATATATTTAATGATAACAGTTCAATGACAACTTATGTGGTAAACAAAATATAAGATTAGAGTAAAAATGTTCGACAGATAAAATGAGAGGAAAAAAAAATTTCTGAGCTCACCAAACATTCCAATAGCTGTTGCATAAGTGACACCGAACCTTTTGGTTGGGTTTTTTAATTGGACTGTAGTTTTTCTTTTCTTTTCTTATCTTTTTTTTTATTTTACTTTTTTATAATTAAATAATGTTGCACCAAAACACTGAATTCTTTTCTTTCTTTTTTTTTTACTTTTTACTCTAATATTAATCAATTTAATCTCATTTCATCTTATTTTCTAAAAATACTCGAGAATAAAACAAATTATGAAAGTGTCATAACTGTTAAATCTCCCCCACCAACATTGATTCAATTGAATTTACGCCAAGCCCAAAACTCTTCTTTGTATATGGGTCAGACTAAATGAATCAAATGCACTTGATATCCATAATACCAATGGCAAGACCACCAAAAATTAAATGAATGAATAAATTTCCTCAAATAGTTTACTTTGCTTGGTCGGTCACCGAGCAGCAAAAGCTTTAAGTATTCACTTTCGACATGTTCCTTTTCTCCTTCCTCTACTGTTCAATTATTTAAAACGAAGAAGATACAGATAACAGTTGGAGGGTTTTGGAGGTGGGGTACAATATGAAGAGGAGGGTTTCACTTACGTATAAAATATTTTGTTGGCTAAAGGATGAAAATATATATCTGTGTGTGTTAGGGTAGGGTTCTAGTGATTCTGATATAAATAGTATGCAAATGAAGTTTATTTAACAGCTCTCTTCATAAATTACGTACTCCAACTTCATTATCATCCTTTTATTATTATTATTATTATTATTATTATTATTATTATTATTATTATTATTATTATTGTTGTTGTTGTTGTTATAAAATTATTTTTTTTGCTAGGATAATTGTTTCTTAAAAGGCAAAAAAAATTGTACAAACGATAAGGTGAAGACGCTGCAAAAATTCATCCCAACTGGTTTTGAGGGAAGTTTTCTTTCTTTTATTGAAGGAGCTAAAAATTTGTCTTTTTCAGGATTTAAGGATGCTAATATTGGTGCTAAATGAAGTTGTGATTTATTAATGGGCTTAACGAGCGAAAGACAATAACAAAAAGTACTTGGGGCCTAAACGAGCATAATGCAGACTAACTATCATCGCCCAACTTCTGTTTTATTTATGAAAGAAGAGAATTAAACTCTGACTTTATGTAATAGAGGTTAGTTTCATATAGTTGGAGCTACCTAGTGCTTGTATATGCATATGTACTTCACGAATTCAATAACCAAACCATTAAAAAAATGAAGAAGAAGAAAACTTTTAAAAGTTGGGAAAATATTTTTATTTTTATTTCTATTTATTTGTTAAAGAAAAGTAATACAAATATGAGAATGAATAGATGCCAAACTCTAAGGAAAAACTATTACTGATAGTTCAAGACCATACATATTGATAGATAAGACTATTATTTATTCGGCTAAAAAAATCATAACGATTCCTAATAAGAAAATACTAGAAAAAGCCCACACACTTTTGCTTTTATTTTTTAGCCAAAACTAAAAAAATAAATAACCAGTCTAAGGTCATTTTGGCTCAACAATAACAATGGCAAACTCCAGTTCCCCAAGGACCCCAAGGCTTACAAATTCCACCTTTATCACATCCAACGCTACAAGCATGACTGCACGCTTGGTTATCAGCTTGGCTATGCTGATCACATTTATCCAAATAAATGGTATCACAACATACCTGACCCTCTACAAATCTCTTCTCCACATCTGCATGTGTTATAAGAAAAGCACAATATCTCATATTATAGCTTAATTAAATTTCTTTTAAACAAAAAAAAAAGAAAGAAAGAAAGAAAAGTCAATAGAAAAGAAGAAAGATTAAAATTAATGTTGCATAAAAATATTACTAACCAATGGAAATGGAGAGGAACAGCATCATGACAACCAATACAATCAATCCTGCTTTTGCCATCTCAACTAATATTTTGATTCTATGGCAATATTGATTAAAATGTTTTGTTGTGTTTGAAAACAATTAGCAGCTTCCCCATTTTTATAGACTTTGAAGGATATTGTTTTTGTAAAGATATCTTTTTTGATATTGTTCTGTAACAATAGAATATTTTGTTATAGTTATTTTTGTCTATATATATATATATATATATATATATTTTAAATTTGCATTGGATTTAAAAAGGAAGCTTTACAATAAATTTCATATATAGAATAATATCTAATTTCGGGAATCACTCTTAATTGATCCCTTCTTTCGTCCTCTCTCATTATATAGTATCTAAAAAGAGTGCCCCTAATTGCGTTTTCTAATTATTTTTTAAATACCTACACTGTCGTACCTAGCTAGCTAATGGTTATATGTGGGAAAAATATATAAAAATTCATGGACGTATGCCACTCATGAATTAAAGAGTCCATTAATTTAATATGATCTTTTTTTTTTCTTGAGTTGTGGCCCAACAATTAAAAAAAAGATAAAGAAAAAAAGAGCGAAAAAGCATTATATTGATAAATGTAATAAGTTTACCAATTTAATTTGTTTCCTATTATTTAGATTGAGGAAGATCATGGAGTAAATGTGAAAGATAATCGGAAACCTCATAATTTAAGAGGAAAATATTGCTAGATATCAAAAAATAACTGCAAATCTTATCATTTAAGAGGAAAATATTACTGGATATTTAAAATAACTTCAACCATTAAACATTGCCATATATCTAAAATAACTTCATACCTTAAATATTGGTGGATATCTAAAATAACTTCATTCCTTAAACTTAATAGGAAATATTGTTGGATATAAATCCTATAATTTAAGAGGAAAATATTACCAATATATGAACATAACAGCAAACCCTATTATTTATGGGTAGAATATTGCTTATCCAGTACAACTATAAATCATGTGAAATCATACAAAAAACCTAAAATCTAAGAGGGATTCAATGCAAGTGTTTAAAATTATATCTTTCTTCAATTTAATATCTGGTACATGTATTAAATTTTTTATTTTAAAAAAAATCATTTTGGATTTTTGGGTAATTTGAGAAACAAGAATTTATTAGTGGGTGATTTTATGTAACATGCCTTTTGCAGTCGAGACCTCTTTCTTGCCCCAGTGAGCAGCCAGACCAACCGAGTACCTAACGGTTGTTCTCCACCGATAAACTCGTTAAATTATTGTTAAACCTAATTATCATCAATCTTCTGTCATCAATCCATATTAAATCTGGTCCCCAAATATCACATATAGTGTTTAACTAATAATACAAGAATAATTTTTGAGCTTTATATGTACATATCAAAAAACAAAAATAAAACGATAGTTCAATAGACAACAGACCTATGTAGCTCAGCGAAAGGTCAACGAATTAGCAAAAGTTCTCTCACTGAAAAATCAACCGATCACTGTAACTTGTTCGTTATCTTTTCTTGAAGGACCTAAAATAAGAAAGGATGAAAATCAACCTAGAACAACGTGGCTTATTTAGTAGTGTTCCTACAATACAAGTATGAACTAAAAGCCATGTATGCATGTCATGCAAAGATGTGATTCAAATAAATGCAATACTATACTTCATCATCTCATCAAAGAAATCTACATGCATATTATCATATACCATATATATATATATATATATATATATATAACATAAACGTCTTAGCTCAACGAACTCATACTATCTTACAATCTAGAGAACATCTCGACAGATCCAATGAAGCCTTCTTGAGCTAAAAAGTATAGTCATAGATCCAGGACATCCTCAAAAGTCTATAATAACCACTTGGCGCTCTCAACAAAACCTTGAAAATGTGGAGTCTACAAGTTTAGGCATTACCTTAAAAACTTGATATCAAAATATATAGTTTTTATGTGTAATACCCGAAATTTAAGTAACAAAAAATTTACTGTTTAAATACGGTATTGTAGCGTATGTACTATAACATATACTATTTTATTGACAGAAAAAATAACTTTCGGTGATTATTATAGCTACAGTAACGGGCATTGTAGCTACAATAACACACTATTCATTACTGTTTATTTCTGTTGTTTTGTGCCAAAAAATCTATATAAACCCTCTTCATTCTGAAAATTCATTCCAACAAGAAAGAAATAATTTCTTTACTTAATCTATTTTCTTCTTTTGTTCTTTGGTTGTTCAAAACAGCAAATATAGTAGTACAATGGAGAGAACCCTAATTTTTGCATAACAGTAGTGAAGATCTTCTTCTGGACACCTCTTTTGGAGTAATCGGAGGGCTCTACAAAGTAAAGTAGGTATAATAATTTTGTCTAAGTCTCTATTTAAGATTGGAGATGTCGTTATTCATTTCAGTACGTATTACTATGCACGTATACATTGTTTACTGTTCACAAGTACGATACTATTCACTATTATTATTTAGTACTATTCACATTCACTGTTCACAAATACACATTGTTCATATATACAGTACTGTTCATATATATGGTACTGTATATAGGTTCTGTTTATGGACAGTTATTAAATCATATTTTCAAAACGTAAATCCTAAAGATTGATAGCCGAAGACTCGAAACAAGTGAAAATAATATTGCAAGGATTCAGGATAATCTACTATTGAGGTAGAAGTGATTTCTCAAATCCTTATTTTACATGTTTAGTTTAATACCATATTCATGCATGTTTAAGTTATGTTTAATATGCATATTTATGTATGAAGAACATGGTTTCAAATCCAGATTTGCATGTATGTCATCACAAAACCATATCATGCTTAGGTTATGCATGTTTAGATTTAAAACATGATGCATACCAAGTGTTTGCTTTCATGTTTTGAATGTTTATGAGTTCAACATGTTTATTTTTATTTATCTTTCATGTGTTTTATTTTATGATTCATGATTATGCAACTTAATGAAAGATGTTGAGATTAAGAACTACGTGCTATCACAGTGAACATGAGGGTCACTGTGGGTGTTTTTTACATGTGATAAGTTCACATGGATGATGTCTCAAAATGCTTAAAATATGGGTTAGGCCCTAAGTCCATTGAAACTTGGCATAAGAAATGTTTTTTCACTCGAGGGAGGTATTTTGATAAAGAACATTAAGGGCTTTGAAACCCTCTCAGTCAAATTTACAACTGTAAACAAAATATTATTTGAAATGCCTAATGATTTGCAAGTGCTTGAATTTGAATGTGTTATTAATCTAAATTTGTAATTTGGTGGTTTGAAAAGATCTACTAAGCTATATGTTCACCTTTTTCTCTCATATTTTTTAGTAATTTGACTTGCATGAAGACCATAAATATTAGCTAAGCTATATTTTATTTAGAAAGTTTTAATTTTTGTATAAGGACATGTTGTTCAAGTTTTGAATTTTTCGCTGTAATAGTCTCTCTTTAAGATTGAGTTATGTACTCAATTTTATTAAGTTAATAATGTTTATGAATTTCTTTCATCTCTTGTATTATTGTCTTACTAAATTTGAGTTATATACTCTTGAATACCATGAGGCAGGAAATAGTTGAAATAGAAAGTCAAGTTGTGTACTTGTAAAGTGACACTGGCTTAACCCACCTTGTGGGTAAGTCCAAATTGAAAGTTTCGGAGGTTGGGGGTGTTACAAGTGTGGTATTAGAGCTCAGTTATTAGAAACACTGAGTTAGAAATAGAAAGTCAAACATTAGTTGTTTGACAAGAATAAGAAACTCAAATTAAGATTTCACATTGAATTAAATTGAAATTATAATCCCTACTTTCTATTTTTGAGAATTGAAAAATATTTTAGAAAGTGTTTTCAAAAAGGAAAGATATGTTTTGAAATGTTTTGTTTGGATACAAAGACTACAAGTTGAGCTGGTAGTGGATAAGTCTTGTCCCGAGTAAAGCTAAACATTGAAAAGGAGGTGAGTTATCCCGCCCTAGAAAGCGCGGTTACTAAGTAGACTTCGGTCTCGATGCCCGATCTGGAGGTTGTCCCACCAGCTTGTACGAATAGTCTGAGTTGAAGAACACCTTTACTTTCTATAAAAGAAAATTAAAAGGTGAAAAATTTGGGCAAGAAACTTATTAGAAGTCGAAAAAGATGCCAAAGGTAGTATCTAGACCCAATAGAGGTTGTAAGTCAACCAGATTGACCCTTAGGTTTAGAAGAAAGACCCTAGGTAGAAATATGGTATAGCCAGGGGCAACACAGTGGATCAAAAACATAAATATTTAGGACATAAGATAGAGACTGAAATTTGTGTGAAAACAAAAAAATTGTTTGATCAGAACATGGGATCGGAAAGCTTCTATATCTTTCAATTTCTATGTAGTATGAGATGCATAAAAATTCAAGGTTATGGAGGAAGGCTGGACTCGAAGAATGATGGACCATGTGTGGTGAATGATCAGTAACTCTAGTAGAACGAGTTTCTCTATGTTCGCTGGTATAGGATAGTGGAGTATAGTGGGCTCGGGAACCTTAGTTATCGAGCAATTTACAAAATTGCTTAGGTGCACCTCTGTCCAGGGTGAAAGCCTTAGTGGAAGGGATAAAGTTGTACGGGACACTTGAACCTGAAAGCTTAGGTGGAAGCTTGGAACCTTGTTGTGCTAGCTTGATTTTATGATTGTGTGATATGCATGTTTTACTGCTTATTTGTTTTGAGATCAAATCTTTTACCCATGCATGAAAAGAACCTAGAAGCATAAACTGTTAGGCCACTAAACAAATTGAAGACCTAGAGACATGAATCTAGAGTCATGATAGTATGGACATTTAATGAGGCAAATACTGACAAGGTGTTAAATTTATAAATAATGGCTGGAGCAAGAAAGTATACTACTCGATCCACCATCTCTGATGAAAGTGGACAACGAGAACAGGGACTGTCTATTGGAATGGAGGCAAAAATGGAGGCCATGATGAACAAAATGTCACAGAGGGTACTAGATCAACTATTAAGGGCACTTCCACAGATAATCCTTCAGATTGCTCCTCAGCCTCAAGTACCTGAACCCATCCAAGTTCAACAGACAACACCTATGGCCCAAGATTCTGAACGTCAGAGGGCTCAAAAGAATTTGGAAGATGAGAAACAAAGGAAGATGTTGATAGAGTTATAGAAGCTCACCCCTCCTTCCTTTGATGGTAATACAGAAAGCATCTCGGCGGACCACTGGTACTAGGAAATGGAAAAAATTCTTAATGTACTGAAGGTCACTGGGTCAAGACGGATTGCCCTAGCCATGCACCACTTCAAAAGACCAACCAGAAGTTGGTGGCATATGATGAGGATGGACCCTAATACAAATGTTGATGATATGAGCTGAGAAAATTGTACAGATATCTTCTATGAAAAGTTCTTTTCGAAAGCGACTTTGAGTAAGCAATAGAAGGACTTTGTTCAACTAAATTAGAAGGGCATGACTGTAGCTGAATATGAGAGGAAGTTCATTGAACTGACCAAATTCTCACCAAATCTGATCAGGGAGGAGAAAATGAAGGCCAATCAATTCGCACAGGGTCTCAAAATGGACATCCGAAAGATAGTAAAGACTCTGGGCTTGATAACTTACAAATACGTCGTGGAAAAGGCTCTAACATTAGAACAAGAACTCAACTTGTAACAACGGTTGAGGGGAAAGAATAAGAGGCCCGAGAATGAAAATGATCAATGGGCTCAAAAGAAAAGTAAGAATAGTGGGAATGCACCACACAGGCACAGGCAGGGGCAAAATAAAGATGAGTTAAGGGAGTAAGCAAGAAGACAAGGGGTGTGCTACGTGTGCAAGCAGAGAGGACATATAGCAAGAAATAGTTAGGTAAAAGTTGTAAATGGAGCATTGTATCATACCTTATACGGTAAAGAACAAATAAGATTGAACAAGATTTAAATATACTTGAATATGAGATAAGACACTAAACCTAACACTGAAACTTGAAAGGTTAACTTCATATGATCGAGTACCAAATCGAAAATCCCGTGGAACATATAACGCGAGTATAAGTGGAAATGACTAATGTCTCTCTCTTATATTATAAAGATTAAAATTTCTTAAATGATTAAGTTTTCATTTGTTTCAATTATGAGGTTAGGTTCATTCTAGTGTGACTCTCAATTCATGTGGGTTTGTGTATTTGAACGTTTGATTGACTAGTAGCATGCTAGGGTTTTATATTCACATTATTTATAATGAAACTTCACTTATGATATATTGTAACGCCCCAACCTCTACTCATTCAATCGCACCAAGGCCAAATTTTAAAAATGCCCTTGAGTGCATTAAACACAAGAAGATAAATGAATTTTAAATAATAATCACGGGGTCCATCAAATGTCGGACATGCTACTTTATTTTCACATCTCAACCAATCATCATAATATACAAGAGATAAACATCAATTATGTTGTAATAAATAAAATGCTAAATAATACCATTTACCAATTTTCATATAATGAATTGAAACATGACTATAAATAAGTTTGGCCAATTGGTGGAAACTGTTGGGACCCCTTCCCTAGGGAGAAAGATGAACCGACCGGCACAGTGTTCTGATAAACCCATTCCGAAACTGAGCTTGCCCAAAGTACTGTTAAGCCTCTTTACAACATTATACATAACATTATTAGAGTAATCATAATAAATGCTGAAGCAACTAGAACAAAATGTTACAATAGAAATTTTTTTAGACAAAAATTAACTATATATACAGTGTCCTAAATGTAGCAGTAGCGAAATTTCTAAGTCAAAATATCTATAATATTTTCCTCACTTCTTATACATTATACTAACTCTCAAAATAATAAACCATGTGAGGAAACCTACCAAAATAAACAAGGCACGCTTCACGCAATGACCACCTTCTTCCCTTTGTCTTTAGCAGAAGAAAAATATGAAATGTTAGAGTAATGAGCCTATTTTGTCCACAGCAGCTCAGTGAGTAATGTAACCTAATCTATATCATAGAACAAGAATTCTAAAAAAGCAATGCCATGTATGAATACACAATAATAATAATGTGAATGAGTGCAATAGTTAATGAATGTTAAATCTAAAATGCAGTCGTGCACCTTCCATTTTGAAAACGTTTTTAATGTCAAAAACACATAAATCCACTCAAGCGAGAGAAACCCGATGGTTAGGCGTATGATCATATCATATCGGGAACCAATTGATAGACCTAGCCCGACTGTACCCCCAAGTACGATAGCCACTCGTCTTCAATGTTCTACCACATTCAATACCCTAACCAATACTCAGACCTTGATATTTTGTGCACATTTTCATATAAATCATCTTTAAAGATTGCAAATGCATTTCAATATGTAAAAACATTTCACTTATGAAAAAATAACAAGTTAAGTATTAAATTAGAAAACACTACTCATAAGGATGCTCAGCTCCAGGTGTTCCTCTAGTGATCGGTCACGTCGCACTAATGTTTGATCCTGTGTGATCAACTTAGTTTTTTAATATCTACATAAAACTTGGCTCAAATTCTAACTTTATATTTTTTTGGTCAATCAAAGGATTGACTTGGTCAATTGTACTCAACTCTAACTAAACTTAGCCATCATCGACCTGTCAAATCGACAAGGTCAATGCGATTAAAAAGGTCAATTAAGCCTTTAAGATTGACTCAAAATACTACAAATATGTATTATCGATATGTGTCCCACCTTTGGTACACAATAACTAGCCACTTTTATAAATTTGGCAGTTCAATACATAAATATTATTTCTTATGTTATACATTTCCCTAATAAGTATTTCATAATGTTATATAATATTATATAACTTTTTCTATTATTTAACATTATTTTTATCCTATATACATTTTTCTTTGTATTAATTAAATAATCCTCAAATCGTATAAATGTGAATTTAATATATCAATTGACCTCCAAAAATCTTAATCTCAATGTCATTGGTTCAAAGTTTCATTCTAAACATTTCAATAACTGTCAACTAAAATTTCAGTATCAATGGGTATACCTCCTATGCGTCAACTTTCAACTACTATATAATTTCCTAGGGTCCATTAGGGTACAAACAATATACATATATGTATTCTACTCGTAAATCTGAACACAATAATATCTATATTATGTAGTTTCATTTCTAGAAAAAATATATCCTAATTTTGAGTCGTACAATAAATTATTACATTAATTGAAACTATACTATAAAATTAAAATTTATAATTTTTATAATAATTCAGAATTGAAAAGAGGTAAAAATAATTTACCTAATATGTCGAATTTTCAAAAGTGTGCAACTCCTCTTTTCTCTTTTCTTTCCTTTTTCTTCTCTTTTCTTCTTTTTCTTTTCGATTCTTTTTTCTCCTTTTTCTTTTCTTTTTTTTTTCCTTTTCCTCTCTTCTTTCTCTCCCCCCCTTTTTTTTGGATTCTCGGATGGAATAAGGGTGGAATGAAATGAGCAAAGGAGGTGAGGTATTTATAGTTTTGGTTGTTGTGGGCCCTACCTCATTTAATATCAAAATAACATTATCTTCTATTAAACATTGTTCTATGACTCATCAAACATTAGCTTATCATTTATCTTTTCATAAAATAAAGCATTATCTTATACACCATCAATATTATCTTCTAATTTGATTTTTATTTTTTTCATTATCATCCAAATCATCATTTATCCCTCGAATTTATTTTATTTTATTTTATTTCTTCATTATCTACCCATCACCTCATTTATCTCTTATCCCATGAGTCATTAGATAATAATCTAATTTAATTAATATTTATTTTCTTAATTATCCATCTAACATCATCTTATATTATCTTATTATTATTTATTTATTTAGTTTTTATTTTTCCAACTACTCGTGATTATTTATATCATTTTCATTGATGTGTGTGTGTGTGTGTGCGTGTGTGTGTGTGTATGTATGTATACAAGAATTCATATATTGAATTAATTTATCTCATCATATTATTTTATTTTATTTTATTTTTCACATTAATTAATTGTATTATCTAAAATCACATATTTTCATTTAATTTACACATTAAATTATGCAATACTCATAAAATCATGTATTTTTATTTATAATTCATTAATTAATACATCAAAATAGATGTTAATCCCATCCACTTAATTTCTTAAAAATACGGGTCATTATAGTCTCTCTCCATAAAACAAATTTTGTCCTCCAAATTTACTATAATAATAAAAGATCAAGAAGTGACTCTCATAATCTCAAGGAAATAACTCGTCATATAGTCTTCTCACTCCCAGGTGTCTTGCTCGGTGCCATAAAACTGTCAACGTACACGTACCATTGGTATCTCCTTGTTGCGCAATTTCTTCACAACCCGATCAATGCTAGCTACCGGAGCCTCATCATATGAGCAATCCTCTCACAACTCAACATTTCTCCAATCAATCACGTGCGAACGATCGGGATAATACTTCCTCAACATCGACACATGAAATACATTATGTACTCCCACTAGCTGAGGCGGCAATGACAATCAGTAAGCCGCATGACCTATCCTCTCGAAGATCTCAAAAGGTCCAATGTATCTCAGAGCGAGTTTCCCTGAAACACCAAAATGAGTCTGCCCCTTTCGAGGATTAATCCAAAGTAGTACATGATCACCAACATCGAACTCAAGGATCTTCCTCCAGTTATCGACATAACTCTTCTATCGATCCTGAGCTGCTTTCATGTTCTGACAGATCTGTTGGATTTTCTCAGTCTGCTCCTGTACAAAAGTAGGGCCCAAAACTACTATGTCATCAGCCTCGGCCCAACAAGCTGGCAATTAGGGTCAACCATATTATGCCTCAAATGGTGCCATGTTGATACTCACCTAACAACTGTTATTTTATGAAAACTCAAACAATGCTAAATGATCTTCCCAGATACCACCAAAATCAAGGATGGATGCATGGAGCATATCCTCTAGAGTCTGGATAATTCTCTTTAACTGACCATCAGTTTGTGGATGGAAAGTTCTGCTCAAGTTTACTCTAGTCTCTAACTGTCTCTGCAAGCTCTACCAAAAATGGGACTAAATCGAGCATTTCTGCCAAACACAATGGACACTGGGACCCCGTGTAATCCCACAATCTCTCGAATATATAATCAACTAAGCCTCTCAATCGAATCTCTAGTATGAATCGAGAAGAAACGAGCAGACTTAGTCAGTCTGTCAACAATAACCCAAATAGTATCGTGTTTCCGCTGAGTCTGAGGTAATCCCATCACAAAATCCATATAATATGCTTCCATTTCTACTCAAGAATAGCCAAGGGTTGTAGTAAACCACTAGGTTTCTAGTGCTCAGTCTTAATCTGCTAGCATGTGTCACATCTATACACAAAGGACGCAATATCTCTCTTCATCCCTGGCCACCAATAAGTATGTCAAGCATCATGATACATCTTATAGGCGCTTGGATGAACGGTATACCTTGAGCAGTGTAGCTCTGGTAGTACTCCCTGTCTCAGGCGAGGGTCATCTGGTACCCACAATCGTCCCCTAAACCTCAGTGCACCATCACTGTCAATTGAACACTCCACACGAGAAGTGTCATCTGTCCACTCCCGGTACATCACATAATCAATGTCATGAGGTTGTACTGTCATGATCTCAGTAAGCAATACCGACTGGGTTGTCATCTGTGCACTGACTCTGGTCTCGAAGTCTCGTGGATACTCATCACTGTCACATAATCAATCATCCTCCACTCTCGAGATATATGTTTAGCCACACAAGCAGTCTCAACCCATACTCTACTCAGCGCATCAGCCACTACATTGGCTTTTCAGGGATGGTACTCAATGGTAAAGTCATAATCTTTAAGAAGTTCCATCCATCTCTTCTGCCTCATATTCAAATTACTCTGAGAAAACAAGTACTTGAGGGTTTTGTGATCTGAATAAAGTGTAAAACGCTCACTATACAGATAGTGTCGCCATATCTTGGGCACAAGTACCACTGCAGCCAGCTTTAAATCATGGACGGGGTAATTTCTCTCATACACCTTCAACTATCGTGAGGCATAAGAAATCACCCAGTCTTCCTATATCAATACACACCCAAGACCAGTCCCACGTGCATCTGTATAGATCACCAACTCAAGGTCGGGTTCAGGTAACACAAGTATTGGTGTATATGTCAAATGACACTTCAACTCAAGAGAGGCCTTCTTACTTATTTGTCCATATGAACGGCATGTCCTTCTGGGTAAGTTTCGTCATAGGTGCAACAATCTTTGAGAAATTCTACACAAATTTGCAATAATATCCTGCCAAACCTAGAAATCTACGGATCTTCGTCATTGTGGTAGGTCTTGGCCAACTAATAATAGTTTTGACCTTCGCCGGATCTACAGAAATACCATCGACTTCGGCCACATGGCCTAACAATTAGACCTCTATCAACCAGAACTTGCACTTGCTATACTTAGCATACAGGCGGTGATCTCGAAGAGTCTGTAGTGCGATCCTCAAATCCTCCGCATGTTCCTACCTAGTCTTCGAGTAAATGAGAATGTCATCAATAAAGATGATGACAAAGGAGTTGAAATAGGGACGAAACACTCTCTGCATTAGGTCCATGAACATCGCAGGGGCATTTGTCATGCCAAATGGCATGAGTAGGAACCAATGAGTCCGAAAGGTCGTCTTCGATACATCTTCCTCCCTAACCCTCAGTTGATGGTACCTTGATCTTAGATCTATCTTTGAGAATACAATGGCACCTCTAAGCTGGTCAAACAAGTCGTTAATGCAGGGAAGAGGGTATTTGTTCTTTATTGTCACCTTGTTCAACTGCCAATAGTCGATACACACACGAAGGCTCCCATCTTTCTTTCTCTCAAACAGCACTGGAGCACCCCAAGGTGACACACTAGGGGTAATAAAACCCTTACTCATCAATTCCTCTAGTTGGACATTCAATTCCTTAGACGCCATTCGATAAGGAGGGATTGAAATGGGTTGTGTCCCTGGAATAACCTCAATAATGAAATTGATTTCCTGCTTAGGAGGCAAGCTGGATAAATCCTCGGGAAACACATCAAAAAAATCTCTGACAACAGGAATTTCATCAATACTCACCCATGAACGTCCCTCATCTATGGTGGTTAGACAGGCTAGAGTATCAGTCTCATTTAGAGTCGTCATTCTACCTTGGGTTCTTAATCTATTAGAGGCACTACCCTGAAAGATAATAACAGGTTACCCTAGTATCTCAAATACAACCCACTTGGCAAAACAGTTAACGTCCCCATGGTACATAGCTAGCCAATCCATCCTTAGTATAGCATCAAACTCTAGGAACTCTAACACCTGAAGGTCAATAATGGTCTCCAAGTCACCCAACCTCAACACGCAACCATCACAAATTAAGTTAGGATAAATGCATTCCCGAGCTGTAGTACTCAACATAAACCAGAAGGGTGACCTGAGAGGTTTAAGTTCTAGTCTATCTACGGCATGTCTAGAGATGAATGATGAGGTAGATTTAGCATCAATCAACACATATAAGGTAAAATCTAAAATGGAAACAGTACCTTCTACCAGAGTCGTGGTAGCCTTCGGATCAGGCTCTGTGCTCGCCTGTGCTCTCTCTCAAGTAATAGTGATGGGTACACTGGAAGCTGAAACAAGTATAGGGCACTCATATCGTCTATGGCCTAGCTAACCACATTGATAACATATAATTTGACATCCCTGCGTAGCCTGATATATGTTTAGGTCAGCCCATAACCTCTACATCCTGAATCTCAGCCCCTTCTTCGACCTCTACCTCTACTTCGGGTCCCATACTAAGTCAGTGGTTGTCCCATCGGCTGACATGTTTGAACTGGGGTGGCAACGATCGCGACTATGGAAGATGGCTGACTCTACTCCCCTCTAGACTGTCCTCCCAAGTACTTCCTCTTCCTTGGGTATCTAACTACTCGAGCTCCACCACGATAACCGCCCGGAGTTAATGACCAGGGTTGTAACTACTGCTACGACAGTACTGTGGCATTCTATATTATCTGGACCATCAGGCGCTCATCACTCGCATCAGTCTCCAACTATAGCGCCTATCTCAAGATGGTCTCAAGAGTAGCCTAAGTAGATGTCGATGTCGTCTGCCTAACATTGGCCCTTAGCCCGCGACGGAAGAATCTTGTTTTCTCCTTCGTGTTACCCACTAACTTAGGTGACTACGCCTCTAGTCAAAGAAATCTATGGGTATACTCCCTCATTGACATGTCATCTTGTCGTAGGGTCAAAAACTTTACTTTCTTATCCTCCCTCGCTATCTCAGGAACATAAGCGCTCAAGAATAATTCTCGAAAATGAGCCATGTAGTAATCTGACCCTCTATAGTTCGGGTGGCCTTCCGCCAGATCGCAGCCTCTTCTTCGAGCATATGTGTAGCAAAGAGTACCTCATTCTCCTCCGATAACTTTAACGTCTCAGCATTCTTCTCAATGTTGCGAAGCCAGTTCTCCGCTACGTCTAAACTCAAACCCCCATAAAACTCTTTGGGTCTCAAAATCGAAGGTGGTGGTGGTGGCACCAGCTCCAGGATCCTATGCGGTCTCTCACGTCGAGGAGGCACTGTGATCTGCATAAAACATTAAATTTTCATTATTTCACTAAATTAAGTAGACCACAACTTTTAGTCATAATAACAAAAGATAATTACGTGTTAAGATAGCTATCTCCAAGTAATACTTTAATCCCCTAAGTTCAAATTCTAAATCGTAAAACTCACTAACTCCCAATGACAGTCAAATTCCCTTCATGATATGCTCACTCTCACTCGATTCCTCTTCATATCAATCAAAAGTCATAACATTTTCGTCGATAATTTCGTTGTGCTACTCTAACTCATTCCTAAGGGTTTACCTAACTTCCACGATTACTCTAAGATTCCCAAGTTAACACCAATTGTTATTCTCTAATTGAAAAACCTTAGGCTCTGATACCAACATTGTTGGGACCCCTTCCCTATGGAAAATGACAAACCAATCAGCACATTGTTCTGATAAACCCATTCCTAAATTGAGCTTGCCCAAAGTACTGTTATCCCTCTTTACAACACCATACATAACACTATCAGAGTAATCATAATAAATGTGGAAGCAACTAGAACAAATAATTACAGTATGAAATTTTTTAAACAAAAATTAATTATATATGCAATGTCCTAAATGTAGCAGTAGCAGAATGTCTAAGTCAAAATATCTACAATATTTTTCTCACTTCTTATACATTATACTAACTCTCAAAATAGTAAACCATGTGAGGAAACCTAACAAAATAAACAGTGTGCATTTCACACAAAGACCACCTTCTTCCCTTTGTCCTTAGCAGAATAAGAACCTGAAATGTTAGAGTAGTGAACCAATTTTGGCCACAGCGGCTCAGTGAGTAATGTAACCTAGTCTATAACTTAGAACAAGAATTTTAGAAAAGCAATGCCATGTATGAATGCACAATAATAATAATGCGAATGAGTGCAATAGTTAATGAATGTTAAATCTACAATGCAGTCGTGCACCTTACATTTTGAAAACGCTTTTAATGTTGAAAACACATAAATCTACTTGAGCAAGAGAAACCCGACGGATAGGCATATACTCATATCATATCACGAGGAGCCAATTGATAGACCTAGCCTGACCGTACCCCCAAGTACGATAGCCACTCGTCCTCAATGCTCTAGGGGAGCCCAATTGATAGACCTAGCCTAACCGTACCTCCGGGTACGACGGCCACTTGTCCTCAATGCTCTACCACATCCAATACCCTAATCCGCACCCGGACCTCGATATTCGGTGAACATTTTCATTTAAATCATTTTAAAGATTGCAAATGTATTTCAATATGTAAAAACATTTCATTTATGACAGAATAACAAGTTAAGTGATAAATTTGAAAACACTATTCACAAGGATGCTCAACTCCCGGTGTTTTTCTAGTGACCAGTCGCATCCCGCTGATGTTTGATCCTACGTGATCAACTTAGTTTCTTAATATCAACATAAAACTTGGCTCAAATTCTAACTTTATTGTTTTTGGTCAATCAAAGGATTGACTTGGTCAATTGTACTCAACTCTAACTAAACCTAGCCTTCACCGACCTATCAAATCGATAAGGTCAACATGATTAACAAGGTCAATTAAGCCTTTAAGATTGACTCAAAGTACTACAAATATGTATTATCAACATGTGTTCTACTTTTGATACACAATAACCAGCCACTTTTATAAACTTGGTGGCTCAATACATAAATATTATTTCTTATGTTACACATTTTCTAATAAGGATTTCATAATGTTATACAATATTACATAACATTTCTTTCCTATTATTTAACATTATTTTTACCCCATGTACATTTTTCTCTATATTAATTAATTAATCCTCAAATCGCATAAATACGAATTTAATATATCAATTGACCTCCAAAAATCTTAATCTCAATGTCATTGAGTTTAAAGTTTCATTCTAGACATTTTAGTAATTGTCAACTAAAATTTCAGTATCAATGAGTATACCTCCTATGTGTCAACTTCCAACTACTATATAATTTCCTAGGATCCACTAGGGTACAAACAACTCATACGAAGAGAACACCCATAGCAACCAACTGTCTACTATGATTGTATGTGGTTTGTATTACGATCTTCTCATCTTATATCCCACTTCATGAAATATAAATAAAATTTCAGAATATAAGAGCAAGCTAAAAATAATTTTAGAATTTAATAAATTGCAAACAATTCACTCACCATTTAATATCACACACCAAACTTTAGAATAACTTCTAAACATGACACTAACATGAAATGAGCATCATAAATGCATGATCTTGAATATTCATCGAAATTGAAACACACCCAAATACTAAAAAATAGAAGTGAAAATGTGCCTCATGTTTTTTAGAAAAGCACAAAAAATGTCACACAAGAAAGAACATGCTAATGGATCAAATATGAAAAGAGTTTTTAAGAAAGCAACTTCTACCTTAGATCAAATGTCTTCCCCAAATTCCAGCAGAGGTCCCCTTCACTTTGGCACTTTCGAATCGTAGCAAAACAACTCTCTACTAATCACTAAGTGTTGAAAATAAAAGTCTCTCACCTTTGCACAAAAGAAAACAAAAAGAAAGGAAGAAGAAGAAGAAGAAGAAGAAGAAGTTTGAGAGCACTATTGTGAGGAATATCTCTTGTTCTTGGAATGAGGGATTGTGTGCAACTTAAGGGGGTATTTATAGTTGCTCATGAGCATATGGGATGTCCTTGGGCAATTCTTAGGCAACTCTCAATGTTTGAGTAAGGTAAGCGTGCACAAGGATCACTAAACTTGTTAATTCTCTTATGAGCCATGATTTGATTATCTATTAAATTTCTTAATTAATATCAAAGAATATTTCTGACTTAAAATGATGCTAATATCAGTTGGGATGTGATCTAGTGAGCATAGCAAGTTTCTAGTCTAGTTTGGCAAGTACATGTGAGCTAAAATCTTTCCTTTGTCTATTTCCTTTATATGGCATCACTCTTAGTATATAATGGAAATCTTTCCTCTTTGGAAGTTAAGCATGGGGAGTATGTAATCAGTCTTGAGGGGACACCATAACATAGTCTAATATTCATATCTAAGCTTAAGGAAACTCTCCAATTTGGTTTAAACCCACGGATGGCATCCCATATGTGAGAATTACTCAATTTAGGCACCAAAATGGGAGAGAAAAGTTTCCATTTTTATTCCCTCTTGAGAGTGTGGGATGGCTAGGGTTTTGTAATACCTAAAATTTTAGTGACGTAATAATTGTAATACTGCAAATTTTAGTGACATAATAATCGAAATTTGAGTATAAAACACATATATGTATATATTTAAATATAAACACATATATATATTTGTCATTGGTACGCAATTAATTAGTTAATATGGAAGTATAAAGGAATATACGATGATTAATATAGAGATAAAGAATTGTTGGATAAATATATGATTCTCTATTTGAATAAGAAAATAGTATTTTTAGTATGATATTAATATAGAAAAGTATGTGTATAAAGTATTAATTAGATGCACTCATGAAAATAATATTCTGTTTAGTATGATGGTAATATACATAAAGAAGTAATGTGTAAAGGAAAAGCATTCATGAAACATCTCATGTGTTGAGATGTTAAAGTGGGCATGTGTGGGAAGGAATAATCCCACATTGAAAAGTTAGAGATACTATTTGGAGGAGGGCCCTATATTAACCCCCCTACTCCACCCATTTCATTCATCCCAAAGACAAGAGTTGAAAATTCCTCTTGCTTTCTCGCTTTGCCTCCTTCTTAGCAATCTTAGTTCTATTTCTTCTTTGCTTGAGCTATTCTAAATAGTTCGCGAAGTAGTAGCCATGAAGTGCTACAAATAATTTAGGAAGCGATCTCGAGGTGAGTTTCTTTCCTTTCTTTTAATTTATTATTTTGATTTAGACGATGCTTGCTTGTTTGGTTAGTTTGATTCTTTTATGTTTTTATTTTTGTTCTTTGCATTTATGTCTTTCATTCATCATGTTGCATCACCAAGAGAGTATGCTCTGCAATTGCGTCTTGTACGATCTTCTACATCAGAAATCGAAAGTTGTTTTCCTGTTTGAGAGAGTATGCTATGTAGTTGCGTCTCGCACGATCTTCTACATTAGAAATCGAACATCTGTGTTTTTGTTGATTTATCATGTTATACTGTAGTATGTTCAATTTCTGTTGAAATATTTATCTACCATGCTCTTGCACACAAAAGTTAGATTAAATGAGATTTCAACCACGTACCGGTATGGGAGACTTTCTGTGTTCCATGTAGAATTGGAACTGGCTGACAATACTGACACCAGCATGGAACGGGTTTCAAAAATGATCCCACTGAAAATTGGTTTGAGTTTTAGAATTGATCTCTCTCCCTAGATCTAGAACACAGAGGGTATTCTCGTTCGGTCTAAATTACGACTGAATTAAAATGTTGAGTGAATCGAATTAATCTCTAGAAGTGTTTGATCTACTTGTATTGTCTGGTTGGAATAATGGATTAAATAGATGAAATGATTCACTAGGCTGTGTAGCTCACCCCCTTATTTTTCACAACAGGAAATTGATCAGCCTGCGCAAAGATTGTTCCTTAAAAAGTTTTTATTTAATTTAATGTAGGGCAAATAGGCCCAAGTGAACTCATGTATTTTCAGCTTTAAATTTATTTTTCATTGTAATGGAATATTGTACTTGAAATTGTTAAATGAACACATGAAGGATCTTCTTTACTATGATGTTATTTTTGTACATAGGAACCCTAATGCATTTGGGTCTAAGAAGAAGAAAATGTAGCACGGGCCCCTCTCCCAGGCATTCCAAGATTTTTTATCAAAGAGAATTGAACCGTCAGATGACGTAGAAGATGAGACTTGGGAGGCGGGGTGTTATAAAGGTGGTATCAGAACCTAGGCTTTAGATGCCTTGGGCAAGAATTAGAAGAAATTGACTAGTCTGGTAAGACTATTTATTGATTTAATTTAGAAGCCCTACCTCCTATTTTGAAAACTGAAATAATTTTGAAAAATTATTTTCGAAAAGAAATATATATTTTCAATTGTTTTGTTTAGATACAAAGATTACAAATTGAGCTGATAGTGGGTAAGCCTTGTCCCGAGTAAAGCTAAACATTGAAAAGGAGATGGGTTATCCCGTTCTAGAAAGCACGGTTGCTAAGCAGACTTCGGTCTCGCCGTCCGATCTGGAGGTTATCCCACCAGCTCATATGAGTAGTCGGAGTTGATAAACACACTTATTTTCTTACGAGATAAAACGAGGAGGTGGTAATGGAGGGCTAGAAATTCACTATGGTCCAAATGAAATGCCAACAAGGATTTGAGAACCTAAGTCTAGGGAAAAGACCTTAAGTAGAAACTTGGGGGTTGTCAAGAGTGACACAGTGAATCATGAATAAACTTTTAGGGCATAAGTTAGAGACTGCAAATGTGTGAAAAACGAACACTTGTTTCGTCAAGGCACGAGATCGGGAGGATCTTGTATCTTTGGTTTCTATGTGGTATGGGACACATAGGATTCAAGGATATAGAGGAATCTTGAACTCGGAGAATGACAGGCCATGTTTGGTGAATGATCGATGGCTTTGGACGAACTTGTTTCCCTATGTTTGGCTGGTATGGGACAGTCAAGTATAGTGAGGCTTGGGAAAACTTAGAAATCGAGACATTTGCAAAATTGTTTGGGTGCAGCTTTGTTCTGGGTAAAAACCTAAGTGGAAGGCGTAGAGTAGTATGGGACACTTGAACCTGAAAGCTTAGGTAGAAGCTTGGAACCTTGTTGTGCTAGCTTGGTTGTATGATTGTGTGATATGCATGCTTTATCGCTTTGAAACCAAATCCAGTAACCATACACAAAAAGAACGTAGAAGCCTAAACTGTTAGGCCAATAAACAAATCGAAGACATAGAGACATGAATATAGAGTCATGATAGTACGAACAATTGATGAGGCAAAAACTGACCGAGTGTTAAATTTATAGATAATGGTCGGAACAAGAAAGTACGCTACTCGATCCAGCACCTCTGATGAAAGTGAACAGCGAGAGCAAGAACTGTTTATGGGAATGGAGGCCCAGATGGGGATCATGATGAACGAAATGTCACAAAGAGTATTAGATCAACTGTTGAGGGCACTTCCACAGATAATCCCTCAGATGGCCCCTCAACCTCAAGCACCTGAACCGATGCAGGATCAACAGACAGCACCTGTGGCTCAAGACCCTGAAAATCAGAGGGCTGAAGAGAATTCAGAAGATGAGAAACAAAGAAAGATGCTGATAGAAATGAAAAAGCTCACCCCTCCTTCTTTTGATGGTAATACAAATAGCATCTCAGCGAACCACTGGTACCAAGAGATAGAAGAAATCCTTGATGTAATGAAAGTAACTGGGTCCAGACGAGTAATACTGGCCACACACTAATTCAAAGGACCAGCCAGAAGTTGGTGGCATATGGTGAGGATGGACCTGAACACAAACGTTGATGATATGAGCTTGGAAGACTTTACTGAAATCTTCTATAAAAAGTTCTTTCCGGAAGCGACTTAGAGAAGCTACAGGAGCACTTTGTCCAACTAAAACAGAGGGACATGACTGTAACTGAATATGAGAGAAAGTTTACGGAACTGGCTAAGTTCTCATCAGATTTGATCAGGGATGAGAGAAGGAAGGCCAATAGATTCACCCAGGATCTCAAGATTGAGATCCGAAAATTAATAAAAACCACCTCTCTAAAGACATACAGAGAAATAGTAGATAAGGCCTTAACTCTTGAACAAGAGCTAAATTTTGAACAAAGGCTTAGAAATAAAAATAAGAGGCCAGAAGGTGACAGAGATCACCAAGGAAATGCGAAGAAAAGAAATACCAATCAGAATAATGGGAAAAATATGCCGCAACAACAAAATCGACCCAAAATCGAAGAATAGTTGGAGCTAGCAAGACGACAAGGGCGGTGCTTCAATTGTAACCAACGAGGGCACCTATCGAGGTTTTGTCCTAGCAAAACCCAGATGTGGCTACAACAGCAACCTCTGAATAATCAAGGTGGAGCACTGAATGCACGCCCCCTACAACAATTGCCTCCACAAAATAACAATCAATGACAAAATCCAAACATGGGTCGAGCACCAAATCAGAACCAAGGCCGAGGGCAAAACTAGGCGAGAGTATTTGCTATCGCCGAAGCCCTAGAAGACCAAGTCCCTGCTGTTGAAGGTACATTCCTGTTATTTAACACTACTGTGAAACTGTTGTTTGATTCGGGTGTTTCGAAGTCATTTGTCTCTGAAGAACTAGTTAGTAGATTACAACTAGTAACAAAGACTTTGCCTATAACGTTGAATGTATCAACACCTATAGGAACTTCGGTTACATCAAAGCAAATGAGCACCTGTGACCTTAGGTTTGGGGATAAGTTGATTTCAGCCAACCTTTGCGTACTACTATTCCACGGGTATGATGTGATATTGGGTATGAATTGGTTGGACCAGTACCAGGCACAAATAGATTGTCCCAAGAGAAGAGTAATGATAGCATTGCCCTCAGGAGAAACCTTCAAGATAGATGGGGATATTCACAAATTGCCTAGGAGCCCAATGATAGCCATGTTGAACTGCTTAAAGCAAAATGAAGACCTCGAA
>JAJIYU010004515.1:0-24115 GCA_030144865.1 Tinospora cordifolia
GCTAAGATTCTAAAATTAGATTTTGAAGAATATTTTTAAAGATTTAAATTCGTGTTTCAACAGTTTAAGATATGCACACTTTCAGTTTTTAAAATAGCACGCAATATTTCAATTTCTAAACCAGCACACAATATTCAATTTCAAAAGGAAATCCAACATGTAATATTCAGTTGCAAAAGAAAATCTATTGTGCAATATTCCATCTCTTAAAAATCAGTAAATAATCGTTATGTAATATTTTGTTTTCAGTAAGAGTAATTTTTTAAAACCAATAGCAGCGGTATTCTGCTTTCTAAACTCCAATATCAGTTATATGCATTATTTCATAATCATGAAATATTTTAAATTGTGGTACGTCAATATCAAACATGTCAACTTATATTTGAAAATTGTTACGTTGACATTTTTCGAACAATGTTTTTAACAATTTCTTCCAACTTTAAAATCTTATTCTTGTTAGGATAGTCTTTTGTGAAATTTAAGCTGGCCTAATGATCTCACGGGAGAACTACCATGCCAGTCAGTCGAGTTGCTATGACTGGAGAGTTAAACAATGAGACAAAAGCTCACACCTCAAAATAAACATTTTTTTGTCAATTAAATAAAACATGGGTAGCAAAGTATGATTATGATTAAGTAGACCGACCTTGTTAATCATGTCATCAGCCTTCCAAGGAACATCAAAGAAAACGTATAATGTATTTTTCTTTTGGCAGAATTATTAGCTTTAATTAATAATCACCAGTCCATGTGACGTGCCAAACCACCCTTCTCTCCCACCAGCCTCTCTCTTCTTCCTATAGAAGATAACATTGAAAATTAATGAACAACTCTTTTAGAGGGTCCCCCGTCCCCGTCAAGGGGCGCATTTGCATTTTTCTCAAAGAGTGCACAATTACTAATAACCCCTCGTCTGAAGGTATCTACCCTCCATTAATGTGTTGCCAACGCTCATAAATTTAGGACTCGTTCTAGGGTCGGCCAAGAACTGATTCTGGTAGTGAGTGATGAGTGAAAGCTTGAAGTTAGAGAAAATTAAGTGAGTAGTACGTACTCTTGGCTAGTAGGGTCAGGATCCGCAAATCAACTCGGCTCCCTGGTCATTTTCCTTTGTTTTTCTTTCTTTTTTTTCCTTAAAAAGAAGGAATTGCATGTAGCGTAAAGAAACATCGTCAATGGCTTAATTAATTATCCAGGATTAATATCCGGTGGCTTATTTTCCATGCCGGACATCTGCTTTAATTAACCATGATTATTTATTCTCAATTCTAAATCCTCACCCATACTTTGAGGGGGTTTCATTTGAGTTCAAATAAGGATTTTAGGGTCCACGGCCTAGATTCCAAGACCAATATTTTTATTGTTGTAGAGATTCTTTTCATAGGTTGGAATGGAATTTTCGGCTCCCAAGACATGGTCCCTTGTGGTGGCGCTGTTTTGTTTATACCAATTCAGAGATAGATATTAAACAAATACTATAACAATATAAAAATCAAGAAGGGATTCCTGGGAATTCAATAAGACTATGAAAAGGATACTCCTCTCTTGTTGGTGAGCTCATCTAGACCGTGAGGACTCTCTTTGGTCTCGCCTTCTTCTCAGACAGTGAGCGCATTCATTGATGGGTTCCTTACCAACCAGCACCCTGACGTCTCTCATCCTCGCTAATTACTGCAAAATGATGCACATTTTCTAGTGAACCTAAACTCCGATGTAGCAGGCCAATGGGTACATTTTACTCTTTTAGATGGGAATGGTTGCTTGCCTTTATTATTATAAAACAGTAAAAAAATAAAAATAAAAAAAGCTGTATTTTCACTCTTCTATACCAAATATTCTTGTTGTTGTCTTTGGAAGATGGCACATGGGCTTCAAGGGAAATTTGATAAAAGGGGACAAGAAATTTCTTGCAGCTTACAGGCTTTTACGAGTCTGATGAGTGGTTAGTGATTGGAACTGTTACCTGATTTTCTTCACCATAAAACCACTTGTGTGATATCACAATCCCTTCCTTCCTTTTTCCCTATCTTTTATTTTAATATTTTTGTTTTGGTTTTTCTCTCTACTCTCTAGCATTCAAAGATGGTTGACGATGGGTTTGGGTTTGAGTATAATTTTGTCATCTCCCTTTTTCCATGTACAACTTTGCTCAGTTGGGCTAAGCTTGCTCCGATCTCTATGTCTTGTTGGGAGCCTTAAAGAGGTAATGAAAATATCTTCCCATTATCTCCTTTTTTCATTTTTGTTCTGTCATGGTCTCCTCCTTGTGAGAAATTAGCCGAGAAAAGAAGGCATAAATATTTTGTTACGTGAGAGCTTTTCTTCTTTTCTCTTTTCTCTATTGAAAAATCTCAATGTGCCTTCTGGGTTTTGCTATTTCTGTTTCCAAGATGCTTCCTCTCTTTTGTCTGTGCAATTATAGATAATGCTCTTCTCCAAAGAAAGAAACATCAAGAAAATAATTGTTGAAAGCATTGCATTCTTCTTGATGATTTTATATATTTGTTCCAGTAATGTGAGTGGGATATATGTTACCAATCAATAGGGAAGAAATCTCGGCTTCTTTTGGGTATGTATCTTATTCAGTGTGCCACAATGTAAAATGCAGCATCAACTTCCGTTTTGCTGTCTCAATCCGAGAGAAAAAGCTCAACTAGTTTGAAAATTGATCAAAGTTCTGTTCTTTTTATGGCTTGATTGTAGCTTATGGACATGGAATGGAGAATAGACTCGTAGGAGAGGAAGGAGAAACGTTCACTGGTCATGGAGTCAAGAAAATCTATTAAGAACCTTGCTGGATCAATACGTTCTCTTCTTGGATTAAAGACACATCTAACTTCTACTTGGGCTGATTCAGTGTGTAATATAATCAAAGACTTGCCTTGTGAAAAACCATTCAATTCTTCTCAGGCTCAAACTCTTAAAATAAAGGCAAGTTCCTATGGGAACAAAGATACTGATGATGTGGGTACCGATGTTTTGAAGATTCAAGGTTGATATGTCTGTTTTCATGCATTTGTAAACTTCAGTTTTAATGACTATGCCAAAACTGTGGTCTTACGTTATTCTGTTGGAAACAGATGATCTTGCGGACCTAAATGCCGATCTAAACAAATTGAATCTTTTGAGAAGGCAGGCTCTGAATGATTTTCTCGACTTGAAAGGTGAGACTCCAACAACAAACTGAAGATTACATTAATTTCTGAACAACCTATCTTACTCTTAATTGTCTAAAACGTAGAATATCATTGGCAGAAATCTGTAAACTCTGTCCAAATCTTAATTAGGTTTTAAGAACGTTTATTTGGCTGCAGGGAATATTCGAGTATTCTGTCGTATAAGGCCCACCATTGAAGGGGAAACATTTGGAACTCTGGCACCTGTTGTGGCTGCAGATTCAAGTAATGTTGTCCTTCGATTCTCTGAGAACAAGATCAAGCGTTACAGTTTCAACAAAGTTTTTCACCCGGGCTCAACACAAGGTGCTTGAAATTGCTACATCGATCTTTATATTTTGTAATGCGTCTCTTCCCTTGCAAAGTGAACTTAGAAGTTAGAACTACAAAAAGTTAAACTAGCTCTCCTTGATGATGTTTATTGCTATGTATTGCAAAGAAAAGATATTAAGACCATAATCATCTCTAACTACTTATTCTGTCGTGTCTGTAAATAAAATCATACAGATGAAGTATTTGCAGAAGTTGAACCAGTCATCAAATCCGCCCTTGATGGCTACAATGCATGTATATTTGCGTATGGACAGACTGGCACCGGGAAAACCTTCACCATGGTGAGATTCATGTACTTCAGCAGTAATTCAACCAGAACTCCGCTATTAAGGCTTGTCTGCCGAGCAAGTTAGTTTTCTAACATAGGAAGTTGAATATTATGAAGCTAATGTACGTATGTCTTTTATGGAAAGGAAGAAAACTTACGCAGTTAATGCTCATACTTCTTCTATGCACATATCTTGCTGAAGTTTTCCAGCTTTTGTTACCAATTTTGAAACAAATCCAAGTAAGTCCTGGCAATAGAAACATGTTAATATGGAATTTATATTTTAGGAAGGTAAACCAGACAGCCCTGGAGTTGTGCCATTGGCAATTGAAGCGCTGTTTAACCAAGCACAAGATAGCAGTCACTCATTCGTCTTCACTTTCAGTATGCTTGAGATTTACATGGGCAATCTCAGGGACCTGCTTGTGCCTCAGACGGCAAAATCCACCGATACTGTGACTCAAAGGTTTGCAGTTACATCCATTTATGGAAGTCATTTACTCATCTGGCAGCTCAGATTTATTTCACTTCTTCACACTCCCCTCCCCTCCTTCCCTTTCCCTTTCCTCTCTTTTCAGTTCTATGTTCATGTGTGAAAACTTCAAAGTTGATCCATCAGATATTATGAGGTAATTACTGATTGACCCAAGCCTTGTTCATTTTGTATAGTCTTTCAATCCAGAAAGATCCTAAAGGAGGTGTTGAGATTGACAATCTCGTGGCAATAAGAGTGAGTGACTTCAACCAAGCCAAGAGGCTTTATGGAATAGGCAGCAGATTCAGATCGACCGCATCTACCAATGCCAACGTGACTTCAAGCAGATCTCACTGGTAGTCACTCACCCCTTAAGATTGTAAATTCGATTGATGAAAATTAGTGGTGAAATCCATTCTTTTATGCATCGGTGAAATCCATTCCATTCTAAAGTGTGCTTGACACAATTGATTCAAGCAGTTTCTAGATTTTTTTTTTTTTTTTTTTTTTTAAAGGGAAGGATGAAGAATTTTTCCTAGTATCATTATTTTTTACTTTTTATTACTGGCAAAACAGCTTGACCCGCATATCTATGACTTGTTTTGATGCTCCGGAGAGACGGAGAGAAACAAACAAATTATGGATGGTTGATCTTGGTGGAAGTGAGCGAGTACTAAAGACGAAGGCATGGGGAAGAAGACTTGACGAGGGAAAAGCCATAAATTTATCACTCTCTGCTCTTGGTGATGTCATTAGTGCACTGCAAAGAAGAAAGTCCCATGTACCTTATAGGTAACTACCATGAATACAAATGGTCATACTAGCCTAGTAGAATTCATTTAGTTGAGGATTTGAGCTTCCTGCATCCACCTCCATCCCATTGCTCACTGAGCCATTGAATTGGCTTACAATAAGTACAACAAATGACACTGGCATTCTCACACTTTTATTTTGCCATTTGCGCATCCTAACCATCTCTGCCTTTTTTCCTTTTGGCAGGAATAGCAAGCTGACACAAGTTCTAACAGATTCTCTCGGTAACTCACAATATATAGAAAGAGTAGTGCAAACTGCAAAGCATTAACGATTTTGTTTATATTGTCACTCATTCAATCTTTCTCAACTGTTTACATACAGGAGACGATTCAAAAACATTAATGATTGTTCATGTCAGTCCCAAAGAAGAAGACCTGTGTGAGACTGTGTGTTCTTTGGGTTTTGCAACACGGGTTAGAAGTATTCATCTAGGGCATGACGAATCTTCTGTAAGTTGCGTACTATTTTCAACATAATTTTACTACCAAATTTCTGCAAATGCATATACTGTGAATTTTAGTCGAGAAACATTAGTGTGTAGCCACTAAATCCATAAACTTTGTATCGGAAAAACAGGACGTAAAGACCAAGAAGGAAGTTGCAATGGCCCAACTCCAGCAGAAGCTGAAACAGCTTGAATATGAGAGTCAAGACATCAAAAAAGATATTAAGAAATTAAAAGAAAGACTGATACAATTTACAGGGGCAGGGCCATCACCTGATGAGCATATAGAGTTTGAACACATCTATGATCAATTACCCCGATCCAAAGATAGAGAAAAATGCACCATGCTGGACCGTACAGTTTCCGTCCCTGCACAACTGCCAAGATTTATGAGGCCGACTGTGTGCAGTAAAAGGAAATCCGGCAAAGATCAAACTGCTACATTACAAGCAAAGAAAAAAGATTCACTTGGTGTACGGCGGAAGAAACCTTCCTCTCTTCGAGCTGAATCTGTGACTTTCCCCTTAAAGGCCAATTCTGAATATGGCTCAGAATGCAGCGTATCCAGGACCAGTTGCTTAACCGACTATGAGACAGAATACAGTAACAACACATCTGAATGTGATATCAAGATGGTTATTTTCCCTGAGCAGAAAAGGCCTCACAAGGTGCTGGGTCCTTCAAATCCTCTTCTCAGCCACAAAAGTTCCAAAGAATCTGAAAACTCAGAGGCAGATAAAATTCACAATTGGCTACATCTGCGGAATACTGAACCAACTAGTGCTTTCATTCATGGAACTAAAAGGATGGATGCTATTCCTCCCCTGCACAAGAACAACGAGTTTACCGGTGAACTGAAACACAATGAGAACCAAAATCAGGGGTTTACCCTGAAAGAGTCCAACCCCGATAAGCTTGAGAAAATTGCTCACAAACAGTTGCATGGAAGAAGTTCATCAGTTAAAGAAGTGGCAATTGATGAAACAAAGTATAACTTGGATAATCATATGACTTGGGAACATGGGACAACTCTCCCCCCTCCATCTCATCATGGGAAAGCATCAGTTGAAACCCGAAGCCTGTTTGAATGTTTTGGCATGGAAGATAACGAATGCTACTCGATCGATAATTTACACAGTGGACTCTTACAGAAAAAAGATTACGCTAGTGTGGAAGCTGAAATGATTGACGAAAGGGCATCCAATGATGTAACAGAGAGTATGTTGGAATGTTCTATAATCGATGAGAACAAAAAATTGCAAGTTGGAGCAGACAATCGAAGTTGTAGTGGAGTTCGAAATGAAGTTCTTATTACTGATAGATCAGAAGTGATTGATCAAGGGGACGTAGCCCAAACGCCCATATTGGACGAAAACAAAATGGAGGAAAAGGAGATGACAGAGTTGTGTGTTTCACAAGATGTGGAGGTTTTAGCCAGAAGTTGTCTGCTCAAGTTCAAGTCTCGAAGAGCCTTGTTTGCAAATGCCTTGTCTGAAGAAAGAAAATGCCGTCATACAAATACAGGTGCGGCCTTCAATTCCAAAGCAACTTCTTTTGTATCTTCCAGCTCAAGTTTATCTGTTTATAAGCCAAAACTATACTTACACTGTGTTTGTTGCTATCCTGTTGACCCAACAGGGGGGATACTGGACGTCATTGGGCAGAAAGTTCAGGTAATTTGTGCGAGCACCCTTCTTGGACTGGGACTTCAGAACGTAGGGCTCGGCCATGACTTCTTTAATGCATTGATAATTTAAAGCAGCTCCATCCTTAACCAAAATCTCCTTTTGGTCCAATTTGAGCGTTCTTCATGCTGAAATTTGTTCCAAGTGCCCTCCTCTAATAAAAATGCACATTTCAGGATGTAAAATTCGGTATACATTAGGAATAAATTAGTTTTTTTTTTTCCTTTTCTTTTATGTTATATGTTCAATAGGATCAAAGGGAATTTCTAAAAGTTTTACGTTGGAGAACTTAATTAATTTAGTTTTAATATAATATTGAAATGAATGAAAATAATTCTTTCCCCAATTTTTTTTTTTTTTTAATCTTTCAATTACGACCTTGAAAAAGATATTCTTGAACGAGAAACCACACTTCAGAAAATAAGTAGGCAGGCAGCAGGCTTGCATTTTTGTACATATGAAACCTATACGTACCCCCAAATATACAGGCAGAGCCAACGTCTCAATTAGCTAGTAAGTACGGGCGAAGGCTAACCAGCAAAACCAAACAATACGCCATCGTTCCGTGGGCTAGTTACATCATGTACATGACCAACTTTTACAGTTCTCTCTCATTCTCACCATACAAACTCAGAAAAGTTACACGCATATGTGTATGTGAGCAGACAAACTGAGTGGACAAGCATCTGTACAATTAAGTGTGCGAAATTAACAATTTTGTATGATGAACTCTGGCATATTTTGCGCTGTTTAAGTCCCAGCTGTCATCAATGTTTTGTTCTGAGAGTCCACGGCAGCTCTTAAGTCTGAAGGTATAAGAGGATTCAAGTGTGCAGGGACTGAGGTTATGCGGTCTTCTTGTACCACAGTAACCGGCATTTGATGACTCCTAGGAGTGTAATCGAAGCAGAGGTCTTTATTTGCAGCCAATGCTAAAAGCTCTGATTCTTCGAGGCCTCTTGGTGGCCCAAGGCTGCTCCTGTCAGTTCCATGCTTTGCCAAAGCATCTTTAAATTTCTGAATCTGTTAAGGGGAAAAAGAAAAAAGAAGACGACCTTTTTTATTGGTTATGACATTAAGATAAGGCTTTTGATTAAATATCAATGCAAGTCTACTAGATTTTTTAATGCTTTAGAGACATACAGTGGCATTAGTACAGCTGAAGCTACAGAGACGACCATGAGCTCCCCTGTAGAATCGAAAGAAAGGAAGAACATGGACATTAAGGCTATAACACATTGATTTGTGCTCCTCATGGTTCACCTGAAGGAACAGAATGTCCGGGTTCATCTCTGCAAATTGGCAAATCTGAGAACGCAAAGAATTATTAAAAAAAATTATATATCAGTAGTCGTAAACAATCATCAAAAGAAGACATACAGTGACTCCAGGAGAACTTAGGGAGTAGTAAACAACAAGCACCTTAGGATGGAGAGCTCTGCAGCCTCCGCAACCAGGAGAAAAAAAATCTAAAATAACTAGTTTATCCCCAGCTCTTAACAAGGACTCTACTAGATCACGTGCAGAAGTTATGTCCTTCATGTTGGGTTGAAGGCCCTTTTCCCACCATTGCCAAGCTTTCCCAATAGAAATGCTCCTCTGCAATTGAATAAGCTTTTTTCAATTAAATTAATAGAAACAGTGGAAGAAATAGAATCAAATAATTTAGATGTTTTGAGTTTCAGAAATCCAAGAACCAGGAATTTCAATCAACAATAACCTGGATGGGCGAAGATCGAAGATTTTGTCCTTGAAGTTCTCCGGTATTAAATGGTTGACGTATGATCTTGCGGCAATGAAAATTACCATTTGAGGAATACTTGAAAGGTTGGACATTCACAGAAGAAAAGGCAGCAAGGGAAGAAACTGAAGGATTTTTGGGAGAAGAAGGGAAACCCAAACAGCCAGAACAAACACTTTTCATCAGAACCTCAGCCATGACCGATCAAAACGACGTCTACAAGTCCCCTGCTTGGGTTGACGGGAGGGAACGGGAGGGGACGGGACTTTCCTTCTGATGAAAACGGCTAATCGCCTTCCGCTCAAAGCAACAACAGCGGAGAAAGCCCAGAAAGAACGACGCAAGATGAAGATGGATAAAATAATACAGTTATTCGTTTATCCAAGAAAAAAGAAAATTTGAAAAAAGAATGTGTTTGATTTTAAATCGGACGGCAGCGATGGTCAAAAGGGCCAGGTGGTCGTTCGTAATCCGAAGATGATGGGGATAAAACCAGATCAGGCAAGATCTTGTGGTCTAGAAAGCTACACGTGGTGTCCATAAAACATCATGGAAGACAAATGGATATACTACGGATAAAAAGAAGGAAAGTTTTGAGACATCCCACAACAACCTGCATGGCCAGGCACCGCATATTACGGAAAAAAACTGAACCTTGTTGTTTGTCACGGAGAACGGAGAGTTCTAGGGTTTGAGATTCTGATAGTGCGGACCCATATGACTTGGCACCACACGTTTTGTGATCGGCTTCTATTACTAAAACAAAGGCGTGGATGTCACGAGGAGATAGATGAAGCATTCAACGTGCACGCGAAGGACTCGGTGTGATATGGATAGGGTAAAAAAGAAAAAACAACCTGTTTCCCGGGTCGAAACATAGATGTCAATAAAAAAAATTAAAAAAATTAATAAAAATTAAAACAACGCTTATAAAATACAAAATTAGGGAAGGGAAAAAAAACTTTTTGATCATTTTTTTTTTTTTTTATACAAAGATGAAAGTCTGGACTAAAGAGTCCCACACGATTTAACTGACGTGCAGGTCTATGGAACAATCAAACCGCCACCACCCACCTGTCTAGGGGCCCATTTGTAGGAAGACATCATCCATATCTCATCCCAGGATTCGCTCAATAAAGGACAAGATCAATAAAAACAATAATTTGTATACTTCAACCAAACAAGTGTTTTGAGAATTCTGAATTTAAAAACAAGAGAACAGTTCTTAATTTCATACCAAAGAGGGCATAAAAACGAAGATGTATTTGACTCACTGGCTGCTGAGCGTGTATTTTCTTAAAATCTCTCTCAAGAAAACATTTTCAAAAAATATAACATCGCCGATGGTTGTCAGATAGAACCTGTTGCTCTTGTTAAACTCCCTGCTAAGTGGAACTTAATCAATGTTCTTCAACGCTCCTTTCACGTAACAAAGAGATGATGAACGTCTTTTAACTGACTACGTAAGAGTAGAAGACACATGTCAAGCTAGAAAGTGAAGTGGGATAATCAGCATCATGATGTGTTGCCATCCTCTTCCAGAAGTGGTCCAGTGCCAAGTAGTAGTCATCTCAGCGTCATAATCAGTGACACATTGTAACCTGTCGCGAAGTCATTTCCATAAACACCATAACCAAGGCAATGGTTAAGATTCACCAAGACCCACCTTCCTCGGGAGCTGCAGCTTCTTCCAAAGAGTACACAGCAGCAGGCGGGCTCCTGCAGCCATATATTGATACAAAAGTTGAATAATTGTGCAGCTGCCTTCATAGTATAGACAGAACAAGACACAAGCACATTGAGTCTGTTGAAAATAGTGGTATTGATGCACTAGCAGTGACCTAGGGACATCTCCAAACTCTCAAGTAAATATGCTCTGCTTTTCCATGTATTTGACTGAAGTGGAATGGAAGTTGGTTGTCGGAACATGTATCCATGCATAACCCATCTTCCTAAGAGGTCCAAGCGGCTCAACATTCAGAATTCAACATATTTTTCCTTTTTTTTCCCTTCAAAATCTTGTTCTTCTCTTTCCTAACTTCTGAAATGACGAGATAAGCCACCTTATCACAGCTACATGCCTACATTGACACAAAAAGCTATGTTCATAAAACATGTTTTCAATCCCAAGTTTATGTTCATTGAAATTGATGATAGTTCATCCTTGTATTTGAGGAAATACATCAAAGACCTACCAATTTTACCACCAAGATTTTAAAGCAGAGTGGTGCTGGACATGCCGTGGTGTGGCTTATGAGTAACTAAATAATACAAATCAGCATACTTCTGATGAGTGTCTGCAACTCTGTAGGTGATTCATATCACTGATACACCATGGCTTTGTGTACAAATAGTTATTATTATTGATATTTTTCTATAGGTTTTTCTCAAAAAAAAAAAAAGGACAAATCCAATTCAATTGGATAAGTGCAGATGTATGTCATCAATTCCAAATTTGTGGCCAAATCACCACAGCTTAAATAAGAGAACATACTAATAATAATAATAATAATAAGATTTAAAATATATATATATATAACAGAGTAAACTAACCAGAGTCTGAGGCACAAATTTTATTCACTTCAGTGTAGGTCTCAGTTTGTTTTGCCAGCGGCAGAGGTACGCCCAAACTGGATGATCATCGGTTTGCCTTTGAACACATATCCATTCACTAGATTCTGAAACAATAATCATTCTAGTTCAGAAAGAAAAAGAAGAAGAACGACAACAACAACAAAAGATGAATTTCTCTTTTACAAAATAAAAAATAAATAAAATAAAATAAAAAGAGAAATGGATTAACACTTGGGAAAATTCATTGTTTGAATAACTGATGTAAATAAAAATAAAGACATAAACATGAATATCTTGAAAAAGAAACACCATAGAAGCAAAAGATCCACCCTGACAATCAGAATCCAGTAATGTATACTGGGGGACAAAACATGATGAGACAAACAGAAAAAGCGGAAAAGAAAAAAAAGACAAATTGCAAGAGTCAAACAAATAGCAAATCATTACTTCTAGAAAAAGAAAAATAAAGATGGAAGCTTAGATCTCATCCTCAAACACATACCAAAGCACGATGAGCAATATCAATTGAAGGAAATGTCACAAAAGCCTGACCCCTCATCCTTCCCTCCTGAAACATTTACATCATATTTTTAGTCGTTGAATAAACTGCAAATGCACACACATATAAGACATTAATCTGAAACAGTAGACATATGTGCACACGTGTGTGCATGAAAAAATTTTACCTTCATGCACAAATATGTATGGTAGTATAAACTATAAAGCAAAAATGGCTAGTGTCCGTTAAATGAACTTAAAATATACACACCTGCATTAGCTTCACATTCAGGGATGATTTAGCAGCATCAACAGAGCTGAAAAAGGACCCTGCAGGGGCAGTTTGTTAAAAAAAACAGATTATCATCACTGCATTCAATTTCACCAGTACTACTATGGTGAATAGAAACAGTGAATACAAAGCACTTGATTTAGCTATAGAATTCAAATATTACTTCCATTATCCCTTGATAACAGCCAAATAAAATGTAGTAGAGAAGCTAAAATCCATCAGAAAAAATGAGAGGATACCAAATATAAAATAGAAGTCATCAGCCACCACATCTTTTGACAAGTTTTTGATGTATAGCACCATAGCAGGATTCCCAGCTGTATAGTTCTGCATTAAAAAACAAAACAAAAAAATTTTAAAAAAAATGTGCAGTTATCCAAACTAATTAATCACATAGTAGTTCTTTTTTTTTTTTTTTTGCTTCAAACATTTGACTTTTTCTAGTGGTAGTGTCATCATCTACAATGTATAGAGCTTGAACCCTAAAGCTTCCCTTCAGTGAAGAAGACAGAGTGAAAGGCATAGTATCGCAGCTTTCATGAAAAAAAGGGGCAAACGTACTGGCATATTAACATCATTTCCGCATCATATTTAATACCTTAAACATGGGAAGTGATAATATTTCCTCCGGAGGTAACTTCCCACTCTCAATTTCTTCTGGTGTTGCAAATGGTTTCGCATCCAAACCATTTTTGCTTGGCTCAGCCAATTCTTCCATGCAGTTATCATCATCATCCTTGGGTTCATGCGGCAGGGGTTTAGGAGTGATTTTGATCTGTGCAGTAGAAACATAAACAAGAACTACAATTTTAGGAGAAGAATAAGAAGAAGAAGAACATGACTATCCATATTTACTTAGATATGGTGTGATATCATACATGCACATGATGACAGCGTTTAGAATTAATTTTTAAAAGTATAACATGAACATTATATGCTATACTTATGAATCTAAGGGAGTGTACTTAACCTAGTCAACTTGCACTATGAGAATAAAGTCTCCAGGGACAAGTCAAAATCAGCCTGCATATAAGGCTAAAAGATAGACAAGATAGCCCTCTGATATCAAAAATAGTGGAAGAGAAGATAACATAATCTCACTTCCAAACAACACTTATTGAGAAGAACACTAGGTCACACATTCACACTGTAATCATAAGGAATTTTGAAGCATCTCAGTTAGTAGTTCATTAGCAGTTTGGTGCATATGAACAAGAAACCATCACCTGCAGCACAGGATTCTTCTTTTTAATCATGGGGATTTCTTTTGGAACCAAAGTTGCAACTTTCAATCCAACAGCCTCATGAGCAACATCTTTGTCAACTGCTGGACCAACAATAGCTTCTCGTCTGGCACGCTTTCTTCTGTGCTTTGAAATGTTTGACGCTGAACCAGAGAAGCTTTTTTTCTCAGCATTAGGATCATTATCCTGGAAATATTAAGCACAAAAAGAAAAGATAAATAAATAAATAAAAGTTACTACGATTATAACAATTAGGCCGAATTATGTGCCATACCAAGAATCTAAATGAAACAAGAGTCCAGGAGAAGATGTTTCGGCTTCTGAAATTACAGCTCAGCATAAATGCACATTTTAAAGAATTACAAGATTGGCATCTGTAAAAAAATTGCTTTCAAATGTGCGACCAAATATATGTAATTTCTAGGAAATTTGAGCACAGCCATCCTATTCTCAATCATTTTAAGTCATCCTAGTTTCATTTATTTTAAGTTTGGATATATAAATATGACAATATTTTGACCATAGGTCTTAATCCTAGATGAATTAGTGAATTACTATTTCTTTGTTGGACTTATCGATTTGTTCTAAACATGCTTCTTTCGCCAATATTTGACATCTTCCAGCAGTTTAAGTAACTGTGAAGAAATCAGACAGCACGAATACAAGCACTTAAATAAAGATATAAGTTATATTTCCTTGACCTCTTTCTTTACTTCTACTTCTAGCATGGTACAAAAATTCACTTAACTCCATGGGAATTCTCCTAATCAATTCTGGTTTTGAGGACTGCGGAGATCAAACTAAAGTTCAAACATAATGAAATATATATAAATATATATAAATATATATATATATATAGTATATCATTCTATGTATCTAGTACAATATACATAATATTTTTATTTGCTAACATATATAACATATACACTACATGTATATATATTCAAAACTTTTTCAAACTTCTTTGTATTAATTCTATTATTACCAAAGGTTGAAGCTTTGGGCAAAGTATAAGTTTCAAACCTTGACTTCTATCACTACGTGTATCTACTTAGAATGACAAAATATTTGGTGAGTGTAAGCACTTTATCAAAACCAACACATAATATTAGGGGGAAAAAAAGAAAAAAGTATATTGCAACATGCACAACTTGGAAAAGAGCTTTTTTAATCAGAAGGGAGAAGGGTGACACTTATCAAGCTAGTGTTGGCACCCCTTCCTTCTTGTTAATTCTCCATGTTCAGAATCCTAGTAGGTGTTGCCAAGGAGATAGATAGAAAGTTCAGATCATTATCTTAGAAGAGTAAACGAGGAAGGGTGTGTAGTTTGGTGAAATGGGAGGTGGTCCCAATGCCAGAAGAATTGGGTGGGCCTAGGAATGGGAACATCAGATTGCGGAATAGGGCACTATGTAGGAAATGGCTTTGGAAATTTGCAAGGGAACCTCAAGCATCATGGGCCCAAGAGGTTGGCAGTATATATGGTCCTTGTTTGTTTAAAATTATAAATTAAGAAAAGTGATTATGAAAAGCAATGGTTGAAAAAGTAACTATAAAAAATTGTTTTAATATGTTTGTTATAACTAACAAAAAGTGATCTTAAAAATTAAAGAGTTGTTTATTATAACTTAAAATAAGTGATTTCATAATAAATTGACGAATTTTACCTTCTAATAAAAATTGAAATTTTTGTATTAAGGGTAAAAAAATAATTTTAACATAATTAGAATATGAGAAGTTACTGCAAATCGATTCAATTGATTATCCAAAAGTGATTATTTTGACAGTTAAATTGTATAAGTTATTTTAACAAACACCAAAATTTAGCCCTTAAGTGATTAATAAAGTTACACCCTATTTTTTTAATCTATAACAAACACCTCCATGGTAGCTGTTTTTCTTTAAACATAGGAGTTGGGCTGGAAGAACTAGAAGAAAGATGTTTTGTTGCCCTTGGAAATTTATCACACCATTGATCCCCCATGGCATTCAGTATATAAAACCTATGATTCAGAATGACCCTACATTTCAATTTTGGGAAGATTCTTGGCTGGGAAACCCCTCACTAGCAGAAACATATCCGAGTCCCTACTATGTGTCCATCATAGGAACCATCCCATAGCCCATTTTGTTTCCCAAGAGAAATTCAATACTATATCTTGGAATTTTCATTTTTCTAGAGACCTCACAGACAGAGAACTAAGGTATATCCTATTGCTCTTATATTGCCTATGACTAGTTAGATTCTCCCCTCCTCTGTTTCCTTTGTATGGATCCAAAATCCTAACGGCCTCTTCTCTTAAAAAATCATTGTTCGACGCCTTATCCTCCCCTTCTAACCATAACTTTAAGCCCTTCCGCCTGTTCCATACAGTTTGGTAAGTTAAAGCACCAAGTAAGGTCAGGTTCTTTGGATGGTTACTAACACATAAGAAGGAATTGACACAAGTGATTTTCTGCAGAGGCGGGCACCAAATTAGTGAGTTCCCCTCATCATCACTTACTTTGTATGTCAAGGGAGTGCTCTAGGATGCAAGTTTGCATGAGAAATTTGGAATAGGTAGTGTGTGCTTTCAGGAGGCAAGTTCAAGGCCCCCTTTGAAATGAGGGAAGCTCTTTCACTTCCACACCGATAGGCCCTTTTAGAGGAACGTGTCCAATTGCCTCATACATTAAATTGTGAGCTCCATGGCTTGGAAAAAAATAATAGATTGTTCAACAATAGTACTGATAGCATTGATCTATTTTGAGAAAATACCAAACTTAAAGCCTGTACTTTGGTTTCTGCCTCACCATGGGGCAATGAGACACTTATCTTTGGGTGGTTGCAGAACTGAATTTGATGTCTATCTTGAGTGGAATTTTGTCTGGGTTACTGTCATGGGAATGGAGGTACATCGACCTGGATCATTTTTTTAATATTTTTTCTGATACAGAAAATAAAACATTTGTTTCTTCCTCCAAAAAGAGTAGAGGGGGGACTTTAAATTACTATTATTTGGATTGCATTAGTACCCATTCTGTGAAAACAAAAAAAAAAAAAAAAAAAAAAAACTTTACTACTAGGTAGCAGTCAAACAACATCTTTCAACCTAACACTAAAATCAATGTTACCTGCGACCACATCAAGCACATGCACCTAGATTGATAAATAGAAATAAACAAAAACTTGCAACAAAGCTTAATCCTAAGACATAAAAGAATGTCACCTTAATACCCAGTTATATTATAAGTAAGGTTAAAGAAATAACTTTTACATAAAGATCTAACAATGAATATCAAGCTAACACTAACAATTCCTCTGACCATGGTCCTTAGTTTGATGCCAATGTGACTTGATCATAAGTTTCAAAATATATATATATATATATCCATTCAATTTAAATCATCTTTGAAAAAAAAAATAACAAAAACAAAAGGCACAAAATAATTCCATCGTGGAGTTTGAGGAAGGATCAAACAATGCAACCTACCTCACATTATGAGAATTTGTTCTCATATTGAAATTCATGACCTTTAAGTCATAGATGGAGCAAATTTTTACTAATGTTTGAAATCCTACAATGTCTTGTATTATTTTGGAAATTCTAAATGAGGCAGACTATAGCAAGATCAATCATATTTGTTAATGAATCTGTATCTCAGGGTCTTAAGGCATTCAAATCATAGATAATCATGTAAGATGTAAATGCCTGTGCTTGTTTTTATGCAACATTCAGTGATGTTAAAGTGTGAGTACCAAATTAACAAAGTAATACCTCCTCTGAAGATTCCAATTCTGACTCATCACTAGATAGATCCAAATGAGGCTTTACAGCAGTGGCAGGTGGAGGAGGTGGTGGGGGTGGTGGCACAGGCATTGGGGCTCGAAGAGGTGGAGTGGGCAGTGCCATACGAAATGGAGCAGGAATATTCATTTTGTTCATCAGATGTAACACCTGCAATTGAAGATATTGAACATAGGAAATAACCTAAATTTCAAGAATTTTGCAATTTTTCAAATTAAAGCCACTTTAGAAAAAAAATAATATATATAGAACAAGAGACAGAGAGGGAGAGAGAGAGAGAGGGAGAGAGAGAGGGAGAGAGAGAGAGAGAGAGAGAGAGAAGAAAGAGAGTTACTCATGTTGGGATTACACCAAGAACATTACCTGTGTATAGAAGCGTGGAACAGCAATGAGTGCATTCACAATGTTTGTTAGTATGTTTCCATCTGGCGGTGGGTATGCATATCTGTAAGAATAACCATGATATTAACAGGCAAAGAAGCATTAAAAAAAAAGATCAATACCCACATATAGACAAAATCAAATTACACAAGAAAGCCTAAAGACTCCGGCCTTGCACTAAACAAACATATTGAAGCCTCAAGTCCTGAGATATACAAAGCTATCAAAAATTAACGAAAAATAACTTATTCCAGTATTATCCATTACTTTCGTGACTGGCTGCTTAGTAACATTGATTGACTATGAGTGTTTACATAAAAGCAATGCAGAAATAGAATAAAACCAGATCACATACTCAAGATGAGGAGGAAATGGATAATCAACGCCAAGTCTAGCAGCAATTGGCTCAGCACTAGGAGGTTGTTTTCCCGGTTCACCTCCTTTAGAAAGACTCACAGTTGATGGAGCATTCTTCATCATTGTCGTAGGTAGATTAATCAAATCCTTCCTTAATTGCATTTCCCCATCTTGAAACTTACCATTAACTGCTGATGGCTTACCTGCTCTTTCAACAGATAGGACTTTCCCAAGAAACCTCAGCCTGAGATATTAATAATTTTCCCCAAGTGCACCATCAATGAAATAGATAATCAAGACCAAACGAAACAAAGTTTGCAAGGAAAAGAGTCCTCTCCAGCAAAATTTGAAATTAGTTCCATGAAAAGCAAGCACAATTTCTTTTCTTGAAATTTTGGGAATTCATAAATAAATACATTACCCGTTTAGCTGCGCTTGAGCTTGAGAAGCCAACACTTCACTCTTGAAATCCACAAATGCACAATTCCTCAACCTGCTCAAGGAACAAGAAATAAGAAAAGAGAAATGCAATATCATACAGAACAAAGATTAAAGTGTTTTTTTTTATTTTCTCCTGAGATGTTTTCAAGATTATGGCTGTATGCATTGGATCAGCTAGAAATTTATGAATTTCAAAAAACTAACAGTAACCTTCCACCAGCGCAAGGACGAACAGAGGAAGCACCATAATGAGAGAAAAGACGTAAGAGAGTATCATGAGGAATGGCTTCAGGAAGATGCCTAACCAACAATGTTGCCGCTGACTCCGATTCCTCTTGTAAATAGGGTTTCGGGGTCTGCACTTGAGAATGGTTCACATAACCAGAATCGGTCATCATTGTAGTGATATTGTGCAATACCAGCCTTTCGAAATGACGAATCCTTCAGTAGATCACAGGTCAGGCAGATCGCCCAGACGAATGAATCAACTGATATATGAAACATAACTAACGCTTAGCACCACCAAGAAGAACCAAAACAGAACTTTGATATACAAGAAGAATAAATAAGTAGTAATCAGAATTTTGTAATGGCCAAACAGCATAAAGAAAAGAACAGAATCCAAATTGTAAACATTTCTCTGGTTGTTTTGTCCAACCATTGCTTATTTAGTTTTGATTGAAATGAGTTTATATTTGATGGGAAGATTTTAGAAGAAAATAAAAGTAAAACATTTGCCAAGTAATTTTCTAAGTTTTACCTATCATTGCCCTTTTAAAATAAGAAATACTAACAATCTTTTTAATTTTTTTTTTAGAAGGAGAGGTAGGTAGGGGTTTGCTCAATGGGACAACTTGCAAATTGTAACTGCAACACTAATTTAGTTTGTATTTTAAAATTTTCACTTGTGACTTATGCCACTGCTATTCTTTTTAATACTAGTTGTGAGCATGCATTCGGCACATGGTACAAACATATTTTAGTGCACGAATAGTATTTATATATTGATATAATGATGGGCTACACATTTATAGGGTTGACATAGGCTTGTAGGATTGCCAGCTTTGAGATATGAATAAGGTATTTTTAACATTTGTCTTCTACATTTACGTTTTTGATAATCATGAGTGAGAGTTGTGCCCATAAATATGATCATATGCAAAAGATATGTGTATTGAGTTAATATATTTGTTAAAGGTGTTCGTTGTGTGTTTGTGGAGAGAAATTTGAATATGCCAAAACAGTTGAAACATATAAAAGATATTCATCCGACTTTGAAATTTTGGGTTGCGAAAGTTATTATAGTTGAAAAATTACTACCTCGTATTTCGTGGACAACATCAATGAAATACCAAAGGTTGATCCTTATTGATGAAGTAAGTTTAGTTTCTATATTTGTTATATATAATAATTACTTTGTTTTCTTTAATTATTGACCTATTTAGGGCAAATTTACTTATATTACAGGGAATAAGGGGCCAAGCAACCATTTTTGGATCAACATACATGAGTCCAAATAACTTTTTTCTTTTTTGAATGCAATCATTAAGTCAATTAAGTTGGAGCACCCTCTTGTTCCAAATGAGTACTAGTAGATTTAGCGAGAGAAGTCAAAAATCTGCATATGAGTGGGATGACACATATTTGTGATTTTGTTTCAATTAGTGATCTACAACAATATATGGACATATCGACAAATATTGGTAATGCGTATTTGTGGGTTATATGTTCTTAATTTAGTACGATAAATGTAGAATATGTAATTGGTTTTATAAAATGCTATATAAATGAAATAGGTTTTATAATAGGAAACGTTGTATTAGTTTAATGTTTATTTACTAAATATTTATATATTTATTTTAGGTATATCCTTGTCAACAAGGCCATCTAGCTCATGGCTTTATAAAATTGTTAATTATTTTTTTGAAATAGAAACTTTATTAATAATGAAGAAGCTGGATGAGATATTCGGACATGGTTAGATTTATATAATTGTTTTATAATTATAGTCTGTTAATTGTTAAATGAGGTAAAATATATTATTTTAAAAATTGTTTTTTTCATATAATTGTTTTATAATTATAGTTTGTTTGTGCTTAAAGTATGGTCTTATGAGGTTAGAATTTACAGGTGTTATATAAATCAAGATAAATTGAATCAAATGATGACATCAAAAACATTCCTTGCTACTGCTTCGAGTTTAGCTCCTATATCAACAGATAGCATTACAAGTAAATATGTTGTTAAAAGTTCACCTTAGCAGGTTTTTCTTCACTTTGTTCAATTGTTATGTTATTTGTATATAATTAGATGGTATCTTACCAAATATTTGTTGTAGCAATCTGAATTTCGAGTGAAAGCAGCTATCTATATTACAAATATGAACCAAAAGTTCTAGCACATGTCTTGCAATTACTGTTAAAAATTTACAAATGCTAAACATGAAGATAAATTTCCTTGTGTGCATCGTAAAAGTCAAGACTCTATTGTTGTTCCAAGGTAACTTGTTATATATATGAGTTTTATATCATTAACATGACTTTCATATAATATGGGGTATTTTTATAAGATTATTTAATAGTAAATATATTAAGTTAGTTATGTTTGCTATAGATGTCGTATGAAAGTAAAATTAGAGGATGAAATAGACTTAATAACTTGTCATATGCATCATAATAGACTTAATAACTTGTCGTATGAAAGTTTGTTATGTTTGCTATAGATGTCGTATGCATCATATTATCGAATCATGTATAGTTTTTAATATATTTACTTTTTCATGTGTTTATGTAATATAGATTTTATTCAGTTTAGGTGGGAAAGTTACAACTTGATTCAAAGGAAATAGTTTATATTAATGGGTCATTTGCTTTCTACATCAATGCTACAAATCAAAAAAGAACACCAAACAGTCCACAAAGGTTTTTAATTATGTCATATTTTGATATAAAGCAGTGAAGTACTTCATTAGCTTCATCTACTTTTACCAATGAAGCACATACCGATGTTAGCATAGACCCTGTTTAATATACTGACGTAGAGCTAAGTTATAACAAAAAAAGTGTAAAAATCTTTTTTATTGATTTTTTTAGTTTGGGAGAGGTCCCTTTTTTTACTGAATAATGTTGAAAATGGTTAGTTGAGGTTATATGTTCAGAAGTCTTTGGATACCAATAAAGTTCTTTGTTTTATGTTGTTTGTATATGTACAACAGTAGTTAGTTAGAGTCATGTGTAAAATATTATGTAAACTACAATAAAAATTAGGTTCCTTTTATGTTATTTGTAATGATCATTAATGAGGATTTAAGTATTTTTGTATTTCAAACTAAAATAAATTAATTTATTACAGGTTGGATGTTGAATTTGAAGAAAGGTTCATGGATAAAAGTATTAGGGATCCGCCAATTAAACTATGGGATGGAGTATGAAATTTTCACTAAAGAAGGAAGGAGAAACATAGAATTTGATGAGAAACACGCTATGCTGTGTCCATTACATTGGACAGAAGCAGAAACTAATATTTTTACAGTCCTGTGGAACGTCATTAGTAGTCCAATTGAAAAAATTGTTAGAGGGATGGTGCAAAATGGAGATTATCTAATTATGTGTTAAATAGTTTTTTGAATGATGTTCGAGATTTAGATCTTTCAATAGTTGTTAGACATATATCATATGTGTCCAATAACTTTGGAAAAGAAATACGATGAAAAAAACTAACCTTTTAAGAGTGATTGTGCAATGGTCCCGATTAAAATCTGTAAAGAAAAACCAAAAGAGTGAAATTAACAACAGAATCCCTTACTCTAGTCAAACCTCCAGCAGCAATGACCTTGCTCTAAGAAAATTAAATAAATTCAGAAATAAAAAATAAAACTCAGAAATCAGGGTTTGTAAAGACAAACCTAGAGAAACCCAGAAAAGAGAGAGAGAGAGAGAGAGAGAGAGAGAGAGAGAGAGAGAGAGAGAGAGAGACGAGGAAGAAGAAGGTGTTCAAAAGAAGAGTTTTGTCGCTTTTGGGAGGGCTTTTAAAGGATATCTGAAGCAGGACAGGCCGTGGAACATGTAGGATTCGCAAAGATGGATGCAAAGCAAACAGCTGAGAACAAAAGGTGTTTGGGTTGTTGCAATGTTATTTGCAAACAAGGTCCAGTGAGTATGGATCATGTCCTTCTGCCACTGCAACAAACTAAGGTTGATGTTTTGAACACAGGATACTTCCACTAAGTGTGATACTGTTCGAGCCACGGAAACCGAAAGAAACCGCAAAAAAAAAGAACAGAGAAAGGAAAACCAAAAAAAAAGTTGTCGAAAAGAGGGTTTCGACCTATTTCGATCAATCTCGAATAGAAAGAATGAAGAAGAAACAGATCACAACAGTTTCGAGCATAACTGTACCTTCACTTGCAACCATGGCATTGATACATTCAACAATAGAGCCGATGTCCTTTACAGAGCAATCGACGAAGAAGATTTCTCTTCCATTGGTTGAAGAATCGGCGAAACAGTTTCGGGTGTCCACAAAAACACGAAGGAAAACGTAAAAAAGAAGCACTTTAGAGAGCGTGAACGAAACATATTAATATAAAAAAAAAAAGTATATATATATATAAATAAATAATTTTAATACAGTTAAATTAAGAAATATTTTTACAAATAATAATTGAAATTAATTTATTTTTAAGCTGTCTCTAAATTTGTCTATAATCACGTTAGATATAACATTTTTAAATATAATAAATTAATATATTTATTACTTTAAATTTAATTATATTTATTAAAATTATTTATGTTAAAGTTAAACTCGTCAAATACATATCATATTTGGATTGAATTATCATTTTATGTTATAAATTATCATCTTTATTTATAGTGGCTTGAGTAATAATTAGTTTTTAGACACACATAAAGAAAAAAAAAACTCAAAAAACATACATTTTGAAAAAACTCAAAAAAAAAAAAAAAAAAAAACGTAAACAATCATTAAAACAACATAAAACATTATGGAGTTAATAAAGTAATTATCATGAAAACATAGTTTGGAGTAGCAATTCGGGTCGGCGAGTCATAAATTAATTGTTTCATGATACATCAACCCGAACACTACATATTTATTAATCGTGTCACGATACACATATTTTACCATGATGCGCTTAATAAATGGGTTATCTAAATATGACACGTTTAACACAATGAATTGATAAGTCATTTTCGTGTCGTGTTTAACCTAACATGACCGATTTTATTGTTAACATGTTTATAGCTTATTTAACTCATTTTAACTTATTTATAACCTGTTGTAACATATTATAACCTATCTATAATTTGTCATAACCTGTAACCTATTTGACACATTTATAATCTGTTTATATTGTAATCCATTTAACCTATCTAAAACTTGTTTATAACCTATTTATATTATGTTGGAACATAATATAACTTATTTATAACTTGTTATAACCTGTAACCAGTTTGAGTTGTTTATAATCTGTTTATAACCTGTTGTAACATATTTAACCTGTTTATAACCTGTTGTAATATATTTAACTTGTTTATAACCTGTTTTGACATGTTGTGACATGTTTATAACCAATTATAACAA
>JAJIYU010004516.1:0-24168 GCA_030144865.1 Tinospora cordifolia
ATGGAGAAGAAACGAAATCACATCTAGTAGCATGACTAGACAATGAATCTAAGGTGGAGGAATAAAGACTTTAGTAAATTCATGAATCGAAAACAAGATAATGACCTGGTGGTACATGAAGGAGTCTCGAAGTAAGATCAGAGTAGCGTAGTGAAGGAATAGTGGATCATAAAAAAGACAGACCGCTAGACAATATGCATTAGCTCGATTCAAATTTCGAGGACAAAATTTTATTTAAGGGGGGTAGATTGTAACACCCCGTAACTTCGTGATCGTGCCACGTCGGGAGTGAACAGGAGATGAACAATAATTAGTAAATTAGAATCATGTACAATTTAAATATAGATGTAGACTATGTCTAAGAGTAAATAAATTATTTCAAAGCTTGATTGCGCTCGCTCGAAGGCGCGAGTGATGCGAAAATAAAATCTGTTACTTGATCAAAAAATAATAATGCTAATGACAGTGTGATAAAACTATAAATTATGTTTTATAGATATATATATAATAGTTGAAATAATTAATTAATGTTTATTATGACTAGGTTGAAAAAGAAAAATATACAGTGATTGAATTAATAACAAGAATAATAAAATATAATATAATATTAGTGCATATGATTTTAGAGTAATGAAATGAAAAGATTATAAATTAAAAGCAATGAAAAATTTATAACAAGGTTTTGAAGAAACTAAATTCAGATTTTGATCGTATATGAATAAAATAAACTTTGTTAACGTGTAGAAATTAAATAAATAAAATTATAAGAAATTTTATGGAAGGAACTTAGGAAAAAAAAAACAAAACATAACAAATTAGAATTGATTTTTGCGGTCCAGAATTCTGGCGATTTCAAACGAGAAAATTCGAGAGTTCGAATGGAGACGGTGAACCGACGAGTCGAGAATTTTCAGGCGAAGTCAGGGGAGGCGGTGATTAGGAAAGGTCGAGAACGGTTGTTGTCTATAAATAGGGATGAAGTTGCCGGCAGCTAGAAGAACTTAAGAAGAGGAGTTGCAGATGAAATGGGAAGAAGAAGAGGACGACTGGAGGAGGAAAAATGCTGAGCTGCAAAACGGATTGGTCATTGGTTAATGATCACAAACTGAGTTGCAGGGAGTGAAGAGGAAGAAGAAGCAACTGCGACATGGCAGATCCAAATAGAGCTATGGAATAAAAACAGAGGAGCCAAAGACGATTTGTTGGTGTTGGAAGTTGGAAGCTCGGCTACTGCAACTGAAAACAGGGGAAGCTTGCTGCATGCCGCTGCTATTACTGTCGAAAAAGTAAGTGAAGAAGAAGTGTCGGTAAGTTGATCAGAAAAGAGAGGAGATAGGAAACCAGGTGGTAGGAATAGATGAAGAAGAAGCCGTAGGCTGCCACTCCTGGTGCGTTCGTGTGATGAACGAACGAAGAGAACGGCTGCCATTGACCAATTTCTGGTTTCTGGGACGATAAAAACAGGGATGAAGAAGAAGCTTTAAGAGAAGTCTAACGGCAACTGCGTCTGCTGTGCTGTTGCCGAGATGTGTATGAGTCGGGAATGAAGAACCAGAGCAAGGCTCTGCTTTCGTGATTGCTGCAGCAGCTGCTGGTGTTGCCGCCAAACGGGAAGGAGATGGGAGGCCATGCTGCTGGGTGGAAACAAAACAGAGCAAGGGAACGGTGTGGTACTTGCTGGCGGTGTGGAAAGAAGAAGAACAAGAACAGTGGCCGGGTGCTGCAAATTGCAACTGCTATGGGACGACGATGCATGAACAGAGGAATGGTGATGAGCTACTGGAAGTGCTAGCTGGACGGTGAGCAGAACACGGTCAATTGGTGCGTCGTGGTGAGAACCTCTTCATCAATTGGCGTCTGATCAAATTGAAGAGGTAAGCAATTTAAATAAATTTAGATAATTAAAATTTAACACGTTAATAGGTAATCTAAGTATAAGGATTTATTGATGTCGATTAAATAATACTATCAAATAATATATAGAATATATGCACATTAATAACCATTATTTAGAATTAAGAATTATAAAATATTAAGATTGAAAAAAATAAACAAAATTAATGAATACACCTCCAATAATCTAAAGTTTAAATCAAAGAAATCACAAAGATTTTAATTGAGGTGATTTTGGTATGTTTATTCAAATATGAGACTATAGTAGAAGTTATCATTATAACTTGAATTAGAATTTGAAGCTAATGTAAATAAATTGATATGCATTGGTTAGAATAACAAAGTTTATAATGACAAATATTAAGGTTCGAAAAATAAAAGAATAAACTGATGTATCTTCATGTAGTTAAATATTTAAATTAAATAGTTAAAGAAATTAAAAAGCCTGCATTCAAGTACTCAATTATTTAAGTAGATAAATATTTAAATTAGAAAAATAAATAAATAATAATTATTTGAATTAGCACTATAAGTGATCTTGCTAAAATTCTAGGAGTATAATAAGACTAAAGATTCGTCAAATAGAAGTCTTATTTTGTTCGTAATTACTATATGAATAATGTAACGATAATAAAAAGAATGAGAAACTATAGAACACTTAAATTGTTAAGGACACAAAAGATTTCCAAAAAATGTGTCTAATTCCTCGTGAACATTAGTAGTGAGAAAAATAATAGAAATATTGGTGGAGAAATCGTACGCTATAATTATTTTGCAGATAAAAAGCTCTAGGACGGTCGTAGCGACAAAGGAGTAGGAAATCGCCAAGAATTCAGGTGGGCATGATTTTATCTCTCACATGTATTATGCGGATTTAAAATCAAGACATTTGTTTGAATAGGTTATAGGTTGTTAATGTTTTGAAAAAGATTGATTTGAATTGTTGGTATTGTTGAATGACGTATGATGATTAGTTTCTGATTTTGGCATGCTTGTTGTATGTGACAGTATGTTTTTAGATTTTATCGTTCGATCAATTATCGTACTCTATTAATGTCTAGCATTAGTGCATTTGTTTTGCTATGATATGAATGATGCCTTGGTGTGATTGAAGTAACCTTATAAAACTAAAAGAAGAAGAAGGATATTAAGAATCCACGTGCCGGTGCGATTGTCGAGCCGCAAGGCAGATCGTAGGTATTCCCACCCTAAGCTGCCTGCGACAGCTCGAAGTCTTTGGGAGACGATACGACTCCGCGATGAGTACCTCTCTCTTGGACTGTGATACTGAGATATGATTGATTTTAGATGGTACCACCTGAGGCCTCTATGATTATGATTGGATCGGATCACAAGGAATACCGAAAGGTATCTCAACCCTCTTCTGGTCTTAGAGTTCGACTAAAACAAATAAATGTTTGAACGTCTAATGTTTGAAAGTATTTATAATGTTTTGGATTGGGTCTATATAATGTCTGTGATGTGTAGGAATGATTCACTGGGCTTTCGAGCTCACCGATTATATTTTTCAGGTACACATAGAAGTAGAGTACTGCAACCTACGTCAGAAGACTCACGCTTTGATTGGACACCTCATAGGGAGGTCGTCCGGGATAGGAGACTTGGAGGTCATGTTTCATGTATTTTACTGGATTATTTTCATGTATTTTTGTTGGTTTTAATTTTAGTTTGCTTTATTGTTAAATAACTTTTCTTTGTTAACAATTTGATTTCAATGACAATTTTTAAAGTGATTTCGCTGCATCATTTATGATTTGTATTGAGAACTTCGGTGAATATTTTGAGAAATCATTTTGATCTTTTGTTTTGTATAAAAATACCGATATAGACATTGACTTGAAAGCTAGTGGTTATGAACTAAATTTTGAGGAACAAGATTTTGACAGAACGAAATTTTTAGTAGCATCTCGATTTTCATTAGGCGACGATCCACACATGCAGCAACAATTGAACGGAGGTCTGGTCGAAAATTGGGGTGTTACAAAAACTATCCTACACGCGATCTGGAGCTAACAGCGATTTTGTTTGCTTTGAAAATTTTGAGGCACTATCTCGATGAAGAGAGCTTTGATCTATACTTGGATCATAAGAGCCTCAAATATATATTTATATACTCAGAAGGAACTGAATCTTCGGCAGATAAAATGGTTAGATTTCCTAATAGACTATGACTTTCAGTTGCATTATCATCTAGGCAAAGCTAATGTAGTAGCAGCTGCACTTAGCAGAAAGGCCCACAGGAGGGTCAAAGAACTTGCACAAATGTATCAGCTAATTAGTGACTATAATTTGGGTATAGCTGCTAATGAGGATCAGGCATATCTGTATGCAATGACTTGCCAACCGGATATCATCCACCAGATTAGAAATGAACAAAAAAATGATAGATGGTTAGCAGACTTGATTGAAGGCGTCAAACAAGGTAAGCATGCAGACTTTAGAATTGATTTTGAGGGTACACTAAGACTGGGAGATAGACTCTGTGTACCAAACACAAGATAGATTAAAGACATCATATTGGATTAAGCACATTAGACCAAGTACACGATGCATCCAGGTGGTGATAAGATGTATAAAAATTTGTAGAAAACTTTTTGGTGGAAAGGAATGAAGAGAGACATAGCTAAGTATATCTCTAGGTGTCTCACTTGCCAGCAGGTGAAGGCCAAACATAAGAAACCATCAAGTTTATTGCAGCCACTTCCAATACCAGAATGGAAGTAGGATCATGTCACGATGGATTTTGTTACAGGTCTTCCGAGGAATCAGAAAGGGGAAGACATTATATAGGTCATAGTGGATCGGTTAACAAAGGTAGCACATCTTTTTGCCTATCCGATCTACAGATTTAGTGAGTAAACTGGGTGAGTTATATGTCAAAGATATTGTTAGATTACATGGTATTCTTAAGACTATAGTATCAGATAGAGATTCCAGATTCACTTATCACTTCTAGCAGAGCTTATAGAAGGAATTGGGCAGCAAGATCACCATGAGCACAACTTTTCACCGACAAACAGATGGACAATCAAAAAGGGTCATTCAGATACTTGAGGACATGCTGAGAGTGTGTGCTCTTGACTTCAAGGGCAATTGGAGCAGGTACTTACAGCTAGCTGAGTTCGCCTATAATAACAGCTATCAAGCAAGCATTGTATGGCTCCATACGAAGCGCTCTATTGCAGACCTTGCAGATCACCATTTTATTGGGCAGAGTTTGAGGATCATGTACTCATTGGACCCGAGATGATTGAGGATATGAATGCCCAGATTAAGAAGATCCCACAAAGGTTGGTTATGCTGATAGAAGAAGAAAACCTCTAGAGTTCAAATCGGGTCACAATGTATTCCTGAAGATCAGTCCACAAAAAAAAATTAGACGGTTTGGACCTAAGGGGAAGTTAGCCCCTAGATTCATCGGTCCATTCGAGATACTAAGGCGGGTTGGTGAGTGTGCATATGAGCTGGGTCTACCCAACATATTTTCCTCAATCCACAATGTGTTCCATGTTTTGATGCTTCGGAAGTACGAGTCAGATCCTTCACTTGTTTTGCAGTGGCAAGATATCGTACTTCAGGATGATACAACTTATGAAGAACCAGCTATCAGAATTTTAGATGGTAAGGTGCAGAGTCCCAAGACCAAGGACATCCCTTTGGTCAAGGTTCTATGGAAGCATCATGGCTTGGAAGAAGCGACTTGGGAACTGGAAAGCGAGGTGCAAAAGAAATACCCAGATCTCTTCACTAGGAGCACTTGATGGGACACGTTTTTGAGGTATGTACTCTCATTCAAATTTCGGGGGCAAAATTATTTAAGGGGTGTAGATTATAATAACCCAAATTTTTACAACGCATACACGCCGAAAATAAATTTTTAAAAATATAATATAAAAATAAATAAATAAATAAATAAAGATATACATAAGAAATAAGGGAATTTTTAAAAATGCTAAATAAATATAAAAATGTTTGAAATTATGATTTAAATGTTTATTACAATACTTATTAAAGAAATAAAACAAATCACATTGGTTGAAGTTGGAAAAAAATAGAAAACAAAAAGAATGCTTTTGGGGGGTTTATTGAACTATTTTTGGAAAAAAAAAGGGGAATTCGGCAAAATTTTCTTCCATCAACAGTAAGTATAAGTACTGTTCACAAGCGAGTATTGTTCATCCATGGCACTATTAATCCCAATATAAATCACAACAGAGAAACCAAAATATAGAATCGCATAGAACGAAATCATAAATGTTTAGGGCATTTTGTTTGTGATCATCAGAGATCCGATTCTTGTCCGAAGACAGTCAAAATGATCCAAATCAGATCTAGAACAATTCTAAGCATCTAAGGTAAGATTCTGAAACCTTAAATTTATTTAAATCAATTCTCATAAGCTAATAATATCAAAATTGAAAAATTGATCAGTGATTTGGGATTTTTGATGCGCAGAATGATTTGGAGTGAATTAAGCTCAGATCTTTCTTTTAAATCGATGAATTAGTGATTCTAGACTAAATTCTACAGGTTTTGACTGTTCATTTACAGTTTTTAACAAATCTACACGTTTTTGAGAGAATTTGGAGGGTTTGGGAAGAAAAATCCTTTGGGCAAAGATAAGACTCGATCCGCTCAACGTTTGAGGTAACAGTTAGAATTAAAGTTGTTTTATTCTAAATTTGGAAGAAAATGAATATAGTTTGGTATGCTGATAAGGTGAAACAAGAAACTAAAAGTTTTGGGAGCTTTCGTTGAAGGTTTGATATCTAAAACCTTATTCCTCTTGGACATAATTTTATATTATGCTATTTATTTTGGAATGAATGTGAATGGAATGTGATATCAAAGTTCAGGGGGTTGTGGAGATTCGGAGAATAATATCAAAATTTTTAAATGGCAGATTAAACTTTTAAAAGTGGATTAGTGTGACAAATGAACGCAAAAGAAATCCATAAACCTTAGGTAGGGAGAATTTCCTTACTCATTAATATTATGTGAATTTTAAATTCAAAACATGGTGATTGTTAGCCTAAGATCTTTTGCATGCCATGGTTGTTAATTGTTTTTGATTGGCATGATTTGAATGATGAACATAATGTCTGGTTAATCGCTTTTAACATGTTTTATCGAGTTCATGATTTATTCTTTTTATTCATCACATAATTGATCATATTTGATGAATAATAATGTTGTATGGATGGTACTGTTTATGGAGTTAAATAAGATTAACGGTTAATTAAGAATTCCATGTACCGATGTGATGGATGGTCGTAGGCGCACTATAACGCTCCATATAGTGTATCATGTGACTAGTCTGGACACATCGTAGATATTTCCAATAGCTGGATAGCTGAGTTGTTCTTGGGAGCAATAATCATTGGATTGTGAACACTGGATTGTGTTACCCTTTCTTACAGTAATCCCATGGTATAGTCTAGATTGTATACCTAGAGTAGTCGCTTTTGGTACTGATAGCGCTAATACCTAGAGAGGTTATGTCATGATGATAATGCTGGATTGCAATACCCGGAGAATCATGATAGTACATTTGGATTGTGTATTGGGAGTTACTCATTTGGATTGCAGGAAATATCGAAAGAGGATTCTCTTTCGGTCATTAGGATTATAACAAGACAATTTATTGTTTGCAACACTTAATGTCTGAAAGAGTTTGTAATGTTTTGAATGCTAGTTTGTACAATATTAATGATGTTTAGGAAGGACATACTAGGCTTTCAAGCTCACTACCATTTCATTTTTCAGGTACTCACAAGAATGTTCACTAACAGACAGAGGGATTGATGTCAAAATTTCATTTAGAGGTTGTCACAGTTGTTGTCTTGTGTCTTATTTTGATGTAAATATTTAAACAGGATTTGTAATCTTTTTGTATGGTATGATGCAAAACTTTTAAAATCTAAATGTATTCGTGTTTATTTTGCATAAATGAATATGACAGTAGTTAACTGAATGTTTTCTGACTTTTACCGATGCATTAGTATGATGTTTTGATATCTTCCTATTTTCATGAATGAATGCCAGTGATAATGGGTAGATTATAGACATTCCATGCATTAATATTGGTCTGCATTGCATATATATAATGTAAACTTTTGGAAGAAAGAAAAATAGAAAATGAAAAGTTGACAATTCGATTTTGGGAAAGGATGACTCGATGATCATGTACCGGACAATCTGGACCTGAAATCGGGGTGTTACAAAGATGGCTCCATTCGAGGCTCTATATGGAAGGCCCTGCAGATCACCTACCTGTTGGGCTGAACTAGAGGATCATGTATTAACCGAACCAAATTTGGTGGAAGAAATGAATAACCAAGTCAAGTTAATACAGAAGAGGCTGACTACAGCACAAAATCGTCAGAAGATCTATGCTGACAAGAGGAAAAGACCACTAGAGTTTCAAGTTGGGGACAATTTATTTTTGAGAATTAGTCCTCAAAAGGGCATCAAGAGTTTCAGATTCAAGGGAAAGTTATCTTAGAGGTTTGTCAAACCCTTTGAAATACTTAGAAGAATCAAGGAATGTGCTTATGAGTTGTACCTACCAAGCTGAATGACTTTAGCTCATGACGTATTCCATATGTCCATGTTGAGAAAGTATGAACCTGACCCTTCTCACATCATCCACTGGGAAAAAGTGAATATTCAAGATGATCCTACTTACGAGGAAACAACAGTCAGAATCCTCAACTATAAAGTACGGAGTCTGCGAAAGAAGGATCTCCCATTAGTGAAGGTATTGTGAAAACATCGCGGGGTGGAAGAAGCTACCAGGGAACTCGAAAGCGAGATGAAGACAAAGTATCCATACCTATTCACTAGAAATCCTAAGTTATGTCCAAATTTTGAGGATGAAATTTTTCTAAGGAGGATAGGTTGTAATATCCTAAATTCTTTGTACTCAATTAAATAAAATTTATCATTTATTCAGTGAAATTTGGGTGCAAAATGAAACCGAGCTTATTTTAGGGCTAAATTTGGCAGGTTCCAAAACTCTCATTTAGTGCCACTTAGGGAACCAAAATAACTTAAAATGAAGTAAGATGACATAAACCAACTAAGGGGACAACATATCCAAAAATTAGAACAATTGGTCAAGGTTAGGGTTTTCATTTGACAAACGAACTTCAAGGGGTCCAAATTTGAAAGAATTGTCATTTAAGGTACTTCAGGGGATCGAAATGACACAAAACAAAATGAAATGACATGAACTAACAAAATAAATGAAATATCTAATAATCAAAACAATTGGCCAAGATTTGAATTTTCATTTGCCTACTAACCTCAGTGGGTTTTAAATAAGGAAAGTTTTTAAAGGAAAATCACCTAGGATCAAACCATACCTTAAAATGTGCATTAGGTTCATGTGATTCCAAAACTATAGGATATAAATCATAATTCCATGTAAATAAGGAGATATTAATTTTTATTTGAATTTTGTGAACCCATGAAGTCATGGCCACCCCCACTTGATTGTGTACACCCACACCCACTTAAGCCAAAATCGGCCCAACCACGTACATATGTGTGTGCACACATGTGAGTAACCCTATTTAGATAGTTTCTTGGTGTCCCCTCAAATTTGATATTGTACACCCATACTTGATGGTGTCCCCTCAAATTTGATATTGTACACCCATACTTGATGTCCAAGAAATAAGAAAATGGGAAAGTATTCCTTGTGTGTTTGTGTGATAAGCAAGCAAGGAAACCAAAAAGGAAAGTTGTCATGAGCATATAGAGGACGTCCCATTTGAATTAGAATATGATTTAAACCCCTTTTGTGTTCACACATATTTAGGAAACAAGATTATACTCATATCTTTTGAATTAGAAAGCCATAGTGATCTCACATGCCAACCATGAGCACACTTGCCCTCTTTCTGCAAACCATCTCGTTTATGTATAGAAACTTGCCCAAATTTTTGTGAGCTTCCTAAGCTGCCCAAGGCTGCCCTAGGACGTCCCATATGCTCTTATAAACGTCTATATAAACCCCCCTTGCTCACTTTCATCTCATCACAAAGTAAACAGTTAACACTTTTCTCTTTGTTTGTTCTTGCCCTCTTCTTGGCACTTCTTCTCACCCTCTTTTCTCTCTTGTGTGAGAAGTTGTTATTTCAGTATTTTAGAGAATTGTTGAAGTAGTCTTGTTGGTGGCTTAAAGTTCTAAAAGTGATTGATAAGGCGAACTTCTGCCAGATTCAACAAAAACTGGGATTAAGGTGGAGGAAATTTCTTAAACTTCTACTTTGCTAATTTAAATTTCTAGCATGTTCATGCTTATTTTAATTCTAATTTTCAGCATGTCTTATTTTAGTTTCAGCATGTTTAATCATATTTTAACTTTAGTTGGCATGCTTTTTATGTTTTAATCACTCATGAGAGCATGTCATGCTTAGAATCCATTTTAGGATTTAATTCAATGTTTCAAGCATGCGATGTAATGTTTTCATGCTTTCTTAGTTGTTTAAAATTCTGATATTTACATTTTAAATTTCTTTTATGATTATGTGATTCTTAAATATAAAAAATTGAAGATAAGAATCACGTACTGTCATAGTAACCCGTATGGGTGCTATGGGTGTTCTTAACACATGCTTGGAATGTGTGGTTATAGGGTACAACTAAGGGATACTTGGTATGTGGCATCCAATAGAAAGTAACAAAAAATTTCTTTCCACCTTAAAGAGGGGTATCTAAATTAAGAATATCAAGGAAGTAGAACCCCTGTTAATCTTAACGTCAACTAAAACCAAAAAGTTGCTTGAATCACTTAATGCATGAAAGTGTTTGAATTTGGATGTGCTATTGATTTGAAATAGTAACTTAGTTGTTTAATGAATGATCCGCTGGGATAAATGCTTACCCCTTCCTTTTATTTTTCAGGAAATTGACTTGAATCATGAAGGCCATGGATATTAGATTATTTTTAAGTTTTGAAATTTCTATTTTAAGGGCATGTTACCCAAATTTTGAATTTAAGACTTTCAAAAATTTTATTTAAGTTTTGAGAGTTATGTATTCAAGTTTTGATTTAAGAATGTAACTTTCTTTATTTTATTTGAATAAATAAAGAGTTTGAAGTATTCCTTTATCTAATTGTATAGCCTTATTGAATTAAAATTTAATACATTGTGACATATACATGAACGTTTCCAATAAGTGTTTAAATAAAGGAATTGAGATGCAAGTTATGTACTTGTAAATGTAATATAGGACCCAAGCCGCCTTGTGGTTGAGCTTAAACCTGTTTCTAGGGGGTTAGGGTATTACATCTCAACAAGGCCATCAGTACATCTTTTATGAATAGCCTAAGAAGACTGTTGGTCGTCATTTATTTGAAAACGAGCTTCATAACTTGTTATCCATTTTTCTGGAAACATTGCTGAAGTTGATCTACAGGGAGAGCTCTTGGAAGAAAGGTGTGAGAGACAGCACCTTGGGAGCTAATATCAAGCACCAATACATCAAGAGAATGTCCTTTATAAGGAACATCCATAGCATGATTTTGGACCCGATATGCTATTTGATAATGGACAGTGGCTGCAAGGGCTGTTTGGATCTGAGGGGTACCAGTAATTTGTACTTGGAAGCTCAAAGCAGATAGAGCATGGGGATCATTGAGAGATACATTAAAATTTGGGTAAAAAGTAATAAACACAATACCCGAATTTAAAATGGTCTGAATAGTACCAATCACAGCATCAGCATACCGAAGCATTCTAGAGTCAAGAAGAGTTAAGCGAAAGATTGCTTCGGGTTATTTTTGTCCATGGAAAGTGATAAACATTTTGACAGCACCATAGTAGAGGTAACTATAACCATATTTTCACCATTGGATAGAGCAAACATGAGGTGGATGGATAAAAAAGATTATCTTAACATTTAATGAGGTGGGACCTACTCTAAAATCCTCTCTATATAAGGGTTTGTCTCTCTCATTCTTGCTCACAAGTTTCTCATCCAGGAAGGAAAGGAAAAAAACAAAAATCCAAGTGAGAAAGGAAAAAGAAAAAAGAGAAAAAAAAAAGAACGAGGGAAAAAAATTCACTATTTTCTCAAAGATCCATCGCTTTGGATAAGTTATTTTCACCTCTTTTAAATTTAGAATTATTATGAAAGTTATAAATTATAGTTTTGCTAGTGTAGTTTTCAATAGAAGTGTTAATCGATTGTGTAACCTAAAACTAGGGTATATTTTCACTAAGGTATATCATTGTGTTTAGATCAGCAGGTAGAACATAGATATATAATTTGTTATTACCCATGTAGGCCCTAAGAATTTACATGGTAATTAGAAGTCGACGCATAGGGGGTATACCTGTTAACACTGAAATTTTTTTTGGTGGGTATTGAAATGTCTAGAATTAAATTTTGAACTCAATGACACTAAAATTAGGATTTTTGGAGGTCAATTAATTGATTTCATTAATCCATTTCATTTTTTTCAACTAAGCTCTCACTATAAATATTAATTATTATCATTGATTTATTTTTCATTTAATTCTCATTAATTAATACAATTGTCATAAAATTACATATTTTCATTTATAATTCATTAATTCATACATGAAATTACAGATCGAACCCGTTGACTCAATGTCCAAAAATACCGATTGTTACAATATACTCATGAAATCATACACTTTCACATAATACCCTAGTAGAACACCAAAATGCAACGCGTTGCACTGCACATTGATGCAGCACGCTACATCCAAAATTTTCAAAACATTGAAAGTTTTTATTTTTTATTCCAAAGAGAAAGACTTGCTTATTTATCGAAGCTTGATGATCTAAAAGTGTGATACCGAAGAACAAAAGTGAACCAACACACACGTGAGGACTTGAGTCTAAGTATATAATTTAATTCAACAAATATGCACTAAAAATAGGTATGTGCATACATGTAGGTAAAACTAGACATGAGTTGAACTAGGTGTAATGATCAAGGAAAACTTACTGTACTAAATGGACAGTTGCTAAAGTAAAAGAAGTTTATTATTTACGTGTTTTATAACTATATATACATGCATATTATACATGAAAAGACCTTGGTGGAAGTCTAGAATACTTCGTTGAATCATTATGTGATTATATCTCTAAGTAAGATTCGGAATATGTGATGATGATAATGATGACATGATTGATTGCTATGTTGCATATGATGTTCACACACATGAGATGATGATATATTTCCAATATGGGCATAAATCTCAATTTATGTGTTGATATTAATGCTTCAAGATAGAATGCACATGAAATGATAAGTCTTCTAAATTATCATAAATATATGAGCACTTACATGAAATACATGTGTATAGAATGAATGAAACCATGTTGAGAATAACCTTGGTGTCAAATGCTTATCAATGTTCATCATTGTATAACCATGCATGATTTCATCAATAAGTTATATGATCAGACATACAACAATGTTTTAACAAAAATAGCATCCCACTTTAATGGGCGGTTGGTTTACAAAAAAATTATCAAACATTCATGAGATAAAGTCTCATATGGAAGACGAGTGTCTTATTATACAAACTAGATTTATTGCTCCTTCCGTATCTTCTTAATCTATTCACTACATTTGATTTTTAGCAACGAAAATATTCGTTGCTAAACACTAATTTTCTGTTGCTAAAATTCTTCAGCAATAAAAAAATTTTGTTACTAAGTTTGTTGCTAATAGTACGTGACAGTGATAAATTAGCAACAAACAATTAATTCGTTCCTAATAGCTTATTTAGCAATAAAAATATTTCATTGCTAAAAAGCATCTATAGCCACAATTTATTTCGTTGCTAAAAGTTTATTTTAGCAACAAATTAATTTGTTGCAAATTAAAATTTTAGCAACAAAATTTTATACTTTTAACATGTTGCTTAATTATGTCATTAACAATAATATTTATTACTATTTAGTTGCTTCAACAACAAAAAAAGCTCTAAAATGAACAAATTTCTTTTTTAATAATTTATATATTGATAATAATAATAATAATACACATAAGTTTTATTTTTACTCAAACAAAGTTGTGTAATAATAATAAAAATAAGAAAATGTACAATATGTACTTCAGTGGTTCATTTTATAGCTCCTGAATATTTATCTGATGCTAGCAAATTCGTTGATGAATTCTTCTCCATTACCCTTTGATTCACTTTAAGAGCTTCTCAGCAACAATATGTCCATCAACCAACCTTCCTTTGAAGACACTACCATACCCTCCTTGGCCTAATTTATGCTAGAATGACTAGGTGATTTTCTTGATTTTTGAATACTTGTATCTTCTTGGTCATAGTGCTCCGTAATTCATTAAAAAGGCCTTCACATTTTGAGCACTACTAGATCTCTTGTGCGAAAATACCTCCAACATTTTGAAGAAGAATTTCCTTTTGAAGATGCATGTCAATATGATGAGAATTACCAACATAATAGAAGCTCCAACTGTGTGGTTCAGGAAAACTAGTGGTGTTAGATGCCTCTAGCATGATAGAAATATAATTTCCATGCTATGTTGCTTTATACAAAGTTGATTAGAAAAAATAGATTTAATTCCTATATGGTACCAAAGTAACTTTGACTGCCAATTTTTTTTTTTTTTTTTTTTGAGCATGTTGTTGTCTTCTAGCTGCTACTTTCTTTTAATGCCTAAAATGCCATACTCTCCATTATGATGATTATCTTCATTTCCAATGCTATCTAAATGGTTATATGCCCCTGCAGATTCACAAAGGAGTTTTAGTTAAGGCATCAATTTATTCCATTGCAAGAATGAAATAGAGCAGCAGGGAAATCATGTTATACCATGCAATTTGGTTTAAAGATTTTAATCAGGTCACTCTTGTTATGTAGCCAAAATCCCATGAATCACACGGATATTTTATCGACAAAATATGACAGGTAAGTAGAACATGAGTGCTTAGAACATCAGCCAGTTATAGAACCAAATTCATACAAATCGCAATCAAACACTATACTGAAAGTAGCTTAGCTACTTAAAATCTCTCTTCTTTTTGTGAAAACTAATTGTTTTTCTTTGATATTTTTGGTAAGGGACTGATTCAAAAACAGGAAAATAATAGAGATGAAAATAGGGGAGACTCTGTGGACCTGTTCAATTTTCACCAATTGATTTGCAACCCATTACCAAAAATCACCCAAAAAAATAAAAAAATCATAGAAACCCAGAATTTTCATTCATGGGTCCTTACTTAAAAAAATAATAATAAAATAATAATAAAATAAAATAAAATAAAAGATGAAAGTACCTCGTTTTGCATTTGTAATTTCCATTTCTGGTGAAGAGAAGCTCTTCTTACACCAAATTGTGAAGCACATCATTTCAGAGTGTTTGTTCTGGGCAAAAGCAACTCAATGTATGTTATATCATTATCTGGTGTAATTCATCCCAAATAATTTAACAAGTCAGTCATGTATCCTGCTATCATTTTTATGCAAATATTCTCTTCATAGTTCCTACATTAATTGCTAAAAAGTAGAACAATTTTAGGAACTCTCTTCATAGTTCCTACATAGTTAAATGCAAACAAGAAGATTAAAAAACAGCAAACAAACGAAGTACCTTATAAGAATTCAATAGAATGACAAATACGCAGAACTGAAAAAGAATGTGAATGTGGCAAGAAAAATCCACAGGACCATATCTATACGCAGAAAGTAAAGGGACAAATCGCAAAAGTGTAGCATAATATGTTGACAAATGCATATGACTAATGGTATATATATAGTAAATTCCACATAAGTCCCTAAAATCCAAATATAATGGAATGCAAGGATGGAGAAAAATAGGCAACTTGCAACAACATTAGGGGATAAAAAGTATTCAATAGAATGACAAATAGATAATTAAAAATAAAGAGATAAATGAGAACTTAAAAGCACTAAAAAGAAAAACGGACAAAATACAAATAAAACAAAAGAAGAGATAAGACATTTTCACCAAAATAATCTTAGCACAAGAAACTGTTGTACACACAAAATCATCATTCTTCAACCAGCACAAAACAAGTGCCATAAACAACAAAATTCAAAACTCAAAGCTGAACACAAAATCTAGAAAGAAAATGTTGAAAAGTAAAGAAGCTCAAATTCAAACCTTTATCCACTTGATCAAGGAAGAAATGTCTTGGTCGCCAATAAGATCAGTCTAGGACCAATACAGGGTACCAATCAGTTCAGCGACAAAGAAAGATAAATTAAGTGCAAATTGTTGTTCAATCAAAAAATAATATCAGCCTCCAGATTGTTTTTCAATCAAAAAGCCTAGAACTTAGCTCAATCAATCCCTATCCTCCAGCCTTTAATAATTAATCTTTACATTCTCCTAAAATATGACTCTTGTTTCTCCTTTGATTACAGAAAGTGCACGGCCAACCAAGTATACCAACTGGAGAACACAAAAATTCAAAGAGCTAAAGAATCATAAATTAAAAAAGTTTTAGCACCTCCCTGACACAATCAAACCAAAAAATGATGATCGGCACAAATGTCCTTAGTAAACAAATCGAAAACTAAAAGTCCAAAACAATTTCATTTATAGAGTACAATATCTAGGTCTTCGATTTCAATTCATCAATGCCTAGTCTCCAAAGAGATGATCCCAAAACAATTGATCAAGAACACTACACCCCAACCAAAAGTAACATTTAGATCTACAAAAAAACAAATCCAAAGTGAGAGAGGAGATAGCGAGGAAGGCCACTACAAGAAAAATAGCTTTTATAGCATTAAATAATAGCATTTTTTTAGAATGCTATTATTGATATACCCAAAATGCTATCAAAAGCTTTAAACATAGCATTCATAGTTTCCTATTTTTAATAACATTTTTTAGATTAATCATAGCATTTTAAAAAGTTATTATAAAAAATATATATTATAGCTTTAGGAAATTTTTATCAAAACCCGTTTTGCCGAAAAAAAAAAGAAATTGTTATCAAAACCCCCATAAACCCACATTTTGGCGCGCGAAATGCAGTTTCTTCCTCTGTTCTCTCCTTCTTCTTCCTTATCGATTCGGTGGTTTGATTCTCCGTCTTCTTTGTTATTCTTCTTTCCTCTTATAGGTGCACGCAGTCCTTCTTCTTTGTTCTTTTTCTTTCTCCTTGTCGGCGTAGACGTGCAGACGGTGGACTTGGTCGTCTTCACACGAATCTCCTTCTTTTTCTTCGTTTTCTTCTTTCCCCTTATCAGCGCAGACATACTCCTTCTTATTTGTTCTTCTTGTTTTTCCTTATCTGCGTAAACTCAGACCCTCGACTTCGTGGTCTTCGCGCGATTCTCCTTCTTCTTCATTCTTCTTCTTTTCCCTGTTTTGCCCAGACGACGCTCGCGCAATTCTCCTTCTTCATTTTTCTTTTTCCATATCGGCGTCTACACAGTCACAGACACTCTGGTTTTTCTGGACTCACCAACTCTTCTTTCTTCTTTATCAGTCGGACATTCTGTTAATCGGTGCATCCTAAAGGTGAAATTGCTGCAAATTGAAACAGAGGCGTCTGTTTCATTCTTTGGGGCAGTCATTTTGAAGGTGCATCCACAGGTGAGGTGGTTGCTCTTAATCGGTCGGTCATTCTCTTAATCGGTTTATTCTCTTAATCAGTGCATCCTATTTTGTACTTGAAATTCTTGCAATTTTCTTTACGAGACCAACCATTTTCATCTGATTCGCCTACAAAAATGAATTTGCCATAAAAGCCCTAATTTAGTGAAATGCACTTAATTTTATTATTAGCTTCCTAGGTTCGCTTTCTTATTTTTTTTGTACATTACAACACTAGAAAATGATAATTAGAGCAATGCTCTGAGGTAATTTTAAATTTCTTATCATAAAATTTATTTATTCATTTAAGGCTTCCTCTTGACTAAAAAGTTGAATGATCAGCAAGATACCATTGAACAATTAAAAGACCAAGTAAGTATTATTGTTTTACTTTTAGTATAGATTTTAAAATTATTTTACTAACATAGGTACCATATATAGGTTTTAAGTCCATCAATTGCGAATAACTTACCAACAATAGTACCTTCTTCCTTGGTAATGATTTTATGAGAATATGTTACTTTTTATTTTAAATGTTGATTTACTGAGGAATATCAAAATAAATATGTCTTTGGTGAAATGGGTAGGTTGTGGAGGGCATCTAAATCAAGGTTAGTTAGCAAATTAAGAAAATGCCAAAGTGAAGAAATACTAATGAAGATGTAACCCACAAACATCAAATTTGAGCAAGATTGGAAGGCTTTTATTAAGAAAAAGAACAGTTCAAAATTCAAGGTGAAAGTCATGATAACTTTAATACATATTCAAATAACTTGTTCTTTAAATTCGGGAGCAATTTTTTGTTACAGGAGAAGAGCGAGAAGTTTAAGAAAATGAAGGAAAAGCAATTGCCACATACATGTGGTCGAAAAAGATATGCTAGGTTGACACATGAAATGATAATGTTATTTCTTATATTGAATTTATTCTTTAAAATGTAATATTATTTCTTGAAGCACATTTGTTTCATGTATTCTTTTTTTATTTGCAGAAGTCTAAGTGTTTAGATCCATCTTCAATTAGTAGAGTTGATATTTGGTCGTATGCTCATACAAAAAAGAATGGAGAACCAAGCAATCCTAAAGTAGCGGCAACAATAGTAATTTTATTAAACAACTTAACTTGATTTATCTTTGACATTGTGATATTCTTGACTATTTGAGATATATATATATTTATAAATGACATGTTTATGAAATTTAGGAGAATTTGAAAAAAATTACACAAGACCCAACTCTTTCATGTAAACCAAGTCTCCAGGGAGATGCTCTATCTAAAGTATTTGGTCCAGATAATTTTTGTCTTGTTAGATGGTTTAGATATGGAATAACTTTAACAAAACTTAACATAATATCTCAGAGAGATGATATCATTTGTCAAATGCAAAAAACAATTCAGTCCTTGACTAAAAAATTGAATGATCAGCAAGATACCATTGAACAATTAAAAGACTAAGTAAGTATTATTGTTTTACTTTTAGTATAGATTTTCAAATTATTTTACTAACATAGGTACCATATATAGGTTTTAAGTCCATCAACTGCGAATAACTTACCAACAACAATGCCTTCTTCCTTGGTAATGATTTTATGAGAATATGTTACTTTTGATTTTAAATGTTGAAATCGTAAAAACTTTACTTTTACCATTTTTTTTACCATTGTAGAATGGTAGTTGCAATAGGCAAAATCAAAAGTGCAAGTTGATAAATTGGATGACATCATCAACAAATGAAGTTGTTGCTAAAGGACGTTAGTTTACTAATGATCCAAAAGCTCTTGGACATCATGTGCCTCTTGGCCCTGATGCTATAAAAGTTTGGGTAGACTTTATGATCATTCCAGAAGCACATTTGTGGAGGCGTACTTCTGATATGGAAACTATACAAGATACATTGGGTACTACAATTGCTTGGCCTACGAACAAAGTTATTATGGAATGAATGTTACGTGGTAATTTATTCGACCTTTAACATGTTTTTTATTTTATATAAATTTTGTTTCATCATTACTACTATGTTTTTCACTAAATTCTTTTTGCAGGTCTTTGGAGGACTAAAATGGGAGATACGGTGGTCATACATTTTGTTTTTGGGACTTTTCCTTTGCTTTTATGCACACATTTTTTGGTTACATTTTATTTTTAAGATAATCTTAGCTAATTGGTGAAAGAATTCACTTTGATACATGCTACTCTATGGTTTCTTTTTTCAAGTATTGATTGTCCTTTTTAGTTTCACTTTCAAATTGGTAGCAATGGAGCATCTTTACAATGTTTCATTCACTATGGTCAAAATATTTGTGCAATATTCTTCAATAGAACATTTGTTATGAAAGGATACCAATTGAAAAAATGATACCAAAGGATAGCATTTTAAAACGCTATCAAAGGATATCAAAGCATAGCAACCATCAAAGGATAGCAAACGATAGCTAGGGGAAAATGCTATCATAGTATATCAAACGACAGCCATGAAACAACGCTATTAAAGGACATTAAATGATAGCTATGGAAAAACACTATCAAAGATAGCAAATAATAGCCATGATGAAATGCTATCAGAGCAAACGATAGCTATGGCAAAACGCTATCAAAGCTATCAGACAATAGCCATGAGAAAACGCTATCCAAGCATATCAAATGAAAGCTTTTAAAAAAGGCTATAAACAGATAGCTATTTAAAAACGCTATTGAAGATACATTTGATAGCTTTTTTAAAGTTCTATAAATGAATTGCTATGATAGCTATTTAGAAACGCTATTGAAGGATACATTTGATAGCAAGTGTCCGACTTTCAATAGCATTTTTTTCAAGCTATAAAAGGTTTTTTTTCTTGTAGTGACCTAGAATCTTGAAGTTTAGCCATAGATTTCTTCTCGACACCGAGTGTTATGGTGTCTATCCCTTTGACGCCTACCATCGTGTTTCCCCTGCGCACGACCTTGAGCACATACTCTATCTAGAATATATGTCCATCCGATGAGAATACGGTTATAGTGTGGCCGTATCAAGCCATTTTTTTCCACTTTCTTCTTCTGGTATTTGTTCTGCTTCTGAAGGAGAGAAATACTGGAATATGGATTGTTGAAGAAACACGAAATGAACTATTCATTCTCTTAAATCGATCGATGGATGAAGCTTTGCTAGGGTTTCTACCTTGCTAGGGTTTCTTCTTCTTCTTTTGTTCTGCTAGGGTTTCTTCTCCTAAATCGAGCCACTTGGTTGAGTTGAGATTTGTTGCAATCGAAGATACAAATGACAACGTTAAACGTCCCGTTTTTAAGTGTTACCAACAGCTTGTTGCAATGTTATTAAAAAAATACAGTAACAAAAGTAGTGTTTTGTTACTAAAATAACATTAATTAATTTTTTTTACAACAAAAAATTATTATTTGTTACTAAAAGTAATATTTTGTAACAAATTAATTTGTCGCTATTTCAATTAATTATTTTTTTATAAAAAATTATTACAAAAATAAAATTCTTATTGTTGGAAGTAGTATATTGCAATAAAAATAACATCTTGTTGGTAAAAATAATATTTGGCAACAAAAAATTATTTATTGCTAAAAATATTGTTGCTAAATACTAAAATTGTTGTAGTGATTTGAAGGACCAACCAATGTTACTTTAATTATTAGAGTCAGTAGAATCATTAGAATTTATAATTATAAGATTGTGATCAACCAATGTCACTTTAATATATATATATATATTAATTGATATAACATACATGTACATGTATGGTTTGATATGACTTTTCTCCCTAATTGCTTTTCTTTTCACGTATGACCTTGGAAAGTACGTACATGTAAATGGGTGTGAACCAATTCGCAAGCAACTTGACGAAGAGCATGTGCAATTATTACCGGGAATCATGTGGCCCACAAGCTGTTCGCATTTAAATTGTCTATCTTTCTACTTACTGTATAGTGTTGCCTAAACCCGTATCTATTGCAGCTTTACTTTAATTAACCTATGATTAAGATTGCTAAGAAAGAGTTAGACCACTTTTATATTTAAGTATCTTAATTAATTTGCATATTGTTGAATAATATGTAAATTGTTATAAATATTTTATATTGAATGTCTTTGTAATCACTATCATTTAGTACTTTGTAACCCCTTTGTATTTAGAATTTTGTAACTCCTAAATCTCATTCTATTCAAGTTTAAATATTGTAATTATGATTTGTGTAACCCTTCATTCCTAAAATCTATATAAAGGGGTGTTTACATTATAAAATTTGTACCAAGGTTGAAATTCAACCTATTATTAAGAGAATGAAAAGCTCTCTCCATTTTCTATTTTCTCAAGTTTGTCTTCTAGTAGTTCTTTGATCTTCTAGTAATTTTTCTTTTATTTCATAACACGTTATCAGCATGATCACGCTCTTGATGAAAATATCTTGAAGATCAAAGAAACAACAGCTTCAAAGGTGAAAGTTTGAAGGTATGTTTTTTTAATTTGTGAGATTGATTTTTATATTATTATTTGAATGATGAATATATTTTGCATATATGTATGATTTAGTATAAATTATATATAATATCATTGACTAAGAAAATATGCTCTGTAGTTGCGTCTTGTACGATCTTCTACATCAGAAATTAAAAGTCAAAATGTGACAAATAAATATTAATTTGATATATAATCAATTACTTTTGTTCTATTCTTAATTTTTATAATACAAACAGTACTACAAGTTTGAGTTAATAGTAGGTAAGCCTTGTCCTGAGTAAAGTTAAACATTGAAAGGGAGATGGGTTACCAGATTCTAGGAGGTCGGTTATTTAAGAAGACTCTGTCTCACCGCTCTTTCCTGGAGGTTGTCCTACCAACTCATACAAATCGTACCTTTTGGAAAGAAAAATCAAGATGTAAACATTTGAAAATAACATTCATATATTATTTTTTATTATAATTTTATTACAATTATATATGTGTATTCATTTATAAATTATATATGGATGTTAAAGTATAAATGTTTAATATTATGAAATATGGTAAATATATATCTATCTCATTAATGTTATGAAAAATGAATGATCCTTATGAATATAATTATTTTGATGTATGAGCAAAATAAAAATAAAAATTCTTTTAATTAAAAAAATTCAGTCCAAATGGTATTACACATTCCCTGAAGTGAATGTTGAAATTGTTAATAATTATTGATATGGACGTAGACATAATCATTATAATATATGAAAAAAAATATTAAGTGGTCGAGATAAGAATAATTCTCATGCTATAGTGGTCATTGTTTTCAAATAATTAATATTATGCTACAAGGCATAAAGAGATTACAAATTAAATGAGATTATTTTTCTAAATTAAAAAATAACTTTAAGATGATATTTTTTATCAAAATTAAAATTGTGATTTCGATTATTTATTTTTATTGAGTGTAGTTAGTTTGATAAAACATTTTGTTTGTATCTCAAGCTATATGAGAAAATTAGACATAATTGAAATTATTTATATATTTGAATCAATAACAAAGGTCTCGAAGGCCTTCAAGTTCCAAGGCCCTTAAAATATTTTAAATTATTTCAATCATGTATTTGTCTAAAATATTTATTTTATATATTTTATTCATATGAATAAAAGAAAATTTTGTGACTAAAATATTTATAACTATTTATAGTTTGAAGCTATATAAAAAAGATTTAGTCAAAATCTTATTATTTGTATTTATTTAAATGCCAAAAGAAAATATTATAGTTGATTGCACCTGAAATTGCACTACCAATTAGATACAAAATATATTATGATACTTGATTTTATATATTAAAATTACAAACTTAAAAAAAATCATTGTCTGAAGCTATATAACGAAAATAATATTTTATAGCTTAAAATTATTAAAAAATAAAGTTTTGATTATTAGTTATTACAAAGAGCTTTGGTAGTGTAATTTTATAGCATGAAGCTATTGAAAAGAAAATTTATTAAGTCAAAAGCTATGTAATTTAATAAAAATTATAATTAGCCAGAAGCTATTAAAATATATTAAAATATAAAGTTATAATGTTATATATGTATATATATTAAGTTTTGTCTATAAACCCCAATATATTAGTGTAGATTTATGAATTAGCCTAAAACTAATTAAGAGTTAGATTAATAGTAATATATAAAGCATTTCAAAAATATATATTTACCATTTTTTATGTGAAGAATATTTAATTATTAATTAATATCAACTTTGACACAGACATTTTATTTTATTATTTAATGTCATTTTTTGGCATTTATCTGCTGTGTCAAATTAATTTTATGAATATTTTATGACAAATATTATTTAAAAATTCATCTTAATTAAGTTTGCACATAAAATTGCAATGTTACCTGATCAATTAAACTAGAAGTTTATTTTGATCATACAATGAATTATGCAATATTTAAATATTAAAGTGTCATAAGATAATATTTAAAAAAAATATTATTTAGCTGTAATATGCTCTTGAAGTAGCATTAAAATGTTAAAATGTTGAAAAATAAAATGTGAAAAAATCACATTTTGATATATTTTATATAACATAAATTATAATTTGAATTATTTTAAGAACCACAATTATGGTTGTAGTTGTTGATAACATGGTTATAACTATTACTATTCTCCTGAAGTAGAATAATGTCATTGTTATA
>JAJIYU010004517.1:0-24197 GCA_030144865.1 Tinospora cordifolia
TGGGGGGTTTATATAGGCTTCAAAAGTGTGTAGAATGGCAAGTTATGGTGCTCTCATTGCAAGAAACTTGCCAATAATTCAAATTTTCGTGCCCCCCAAGCATAGGAGAATGGTAGGTATTTTTTTTGGAATTTTTTGGAGTTTAGAAATATTTTTTTCGGATTTTTGATGTGTTTTTATTAATTTAATTCGGATTTTCAGTTATTTAAATTGGGGCCTTTAATCGGGACCATAGGATCGTCCTCGAGATGCGTTTGCGATCAAGATCGGGCGGGTGGAACGTCAACCGTGGATTAACCTCGATCGCATCACTAGATTAAAAATGAGATCAAGCGGATGAAATCTGATACGTCCGATCAGCCTCGATCACAGTACTTGGTTCGCGATTGATGGAACGCGTCTTTTTGGGTCGTTGATCGGCCTCAATCATAGCACTACATCGTGATCAAGATCAACGAATTCATCGTAGGTCGTTGATCTTCCTCGATCGCTGCACTGCTTCACGATCAAGATCAACGAATTCATCGTAGGCCGTTGATCATCCTCAATCGCTGCACACGTTCGCGATCTCTCCCGAGCGCCTCAATCTCGATCATCTGATGATCCTCGAGTTACATGTTGGATCGACTGTTTTTTGAATCTGCACCGTTGGATGGTTCTCGAGAAATGCAACGATCTTGATCATATGATATTCATCCAACCGTTAGATCTGCTTGATCGTTTCTAGACCGTTGGATTTGTGTAATTCGGTGCATCCGGGTACCATTTAAGATTTGATGGTGACCGTGCGATTCTAGATATTACAGATGATGGATTTCTGGCCGTTGGATCGTGTTTCTAATTACAAAAATCAGTTTCTAAGGTTTTTTTTATCGGAAAATTGTTAATTATCAACCCAATTTCACTTTCTAATTTCTGTAAACATTGATTCTTGCTCAAATCATGTTATTTTAAGGATTTACTATTATTTTTCCCTTTCTAATTTATTTAATATTATATTATTAGATATTTTTCCATTTCTTTTGTATTTTTAATGTTAATAATTAAATAATTTGTATTTTCCATTTTCATGTATTTTTATTTATTTCCTATTTCATTTTCAGATAATAAATTATGTAATTATACACCATTATTTACATAATATTTGATTTATTTTTTAATAAATATATTTTATTTAATTATATGAGTTTTTCTATGTACATATTCTTATAATATATAGTATTCACATTTATTGTGCTAACACACACATTTTTCATACCCATATTAACCTATATATGTATTTATACTTTATTTTTATTTATTTCTTAAGTAACTCCTTAAATTTATAATTAATTCCACTAAATTGTAATTTTCATTTAATTATCTTAATTTTTATTATATCTCCAATATAAACTATTTTTCATGTGTCAACCCACCATTTGCACCCAAAAGAATTTTAAAATTAATTATTTAATTATTTGACAAAATTTTGGGGTATTACACAAAGAATCTAGATTTTAAGGTTTCATTTAAAGATTATTATTCATTAAACTATCCTTATTTATTGGAATGGAGATTTCTGGAGGTGAAATGAATTCTATTTTTCTTGATTATCTGAGGTTAGATAGCTTCTAAATTTAGTATTTGTCTTGTGGGAAATGCAAAGGATGAAAATAAGAGATTTATGGGATTGGGATTAATAGTGATGGATGGTGGATTTTTTTTTTGGATGGATGTTTGAAATAAAAAAAAAAATTCGATGTGGAGAATGAAAACTAAATTTTTGAGTTATGGAGGACTGAGACAGGAGATTAAGTCATCTTGGAAAATTATGGAAGTCTGACATTTTTTGAGAGAAATAAAAATTTCTTTAATTTTATATTCTTGAGTTGGACATAGTTAAAATGAATTATTTTCTGAATATGAATACGAAGGATGGAATTTGAATGGTGTGAAAATAATTTCATATATAATTAATATTTTTAGAGTTTAGCTCAGATTTTTTATTTGGAAGTCTTATTTTGTTCATAATAAATTTAATTTTGATATAAAAAGAAATATGATTGAAGTCTTGATGTAAATATTAAAAATTAAAATTGTCCTATGGAAGTCGGAAATATTTACTTAAGAGTTAAAGGAAACTTTAAGCGATTTCTAGATATTGAAAATCTAATTCATCTAAAGTGAAGTAGAAATAGGGATTTTTGGATGAACAAGAGGAACTTGAAAATTAATTAATTAATTATCTTGATTTCAATTTCAGATCAAGAACATTAGGGCGGCGTGAAGGCGCAAGCGACCCTAAAAAATTAGGTGGGTGTGATTACTGTATTTTCTATTATTATTCAAACTTTAAATATAAAACATGATGGTTATTTTCATTCTTGTACTTAATATCCTGCTAGGAATGTGTGAATTGATTGGAATGATTACCATGATATCATAACATCCAGCTATGTGCTTTCTAGAGATATAGATTGCTTGAATGTTTATTGAATGATTTATATGATTTTAATTGCATAGATTAGTAAATGTTATGCTGGTGTGGATTGAAAACCATGTTTTTGAAACTAAAGAAGATTAAATTAAGGCAAAAAGAACCACGTACCAGCGTGGTGATCGGCCTTAGGGTGTCATTGTGAGTGTCCTCAACTAGACTGGTTGTGGGCTGGGTGTCACTTCGTACCTCACGCCCCTACCAGGATCCCGAAAGGTAATCGACCCTCAGGAGTACCTCCAGATTCACTCCCGAACCACGAGGGGGACACTAAGGCCACAAGCCTTTCGGTCTTAACTACAACCAAAAATAATGAAGTGTTTGAAATGTCTTAATGTAATGATAGCATTTGCATGTTTGGCATTTTGGTCTAAATAATGCTAGTGATGTGCGGTATGATTCACTGGGCTCTCGAGCTCACCACACTTTTCTATTTCAGGTGACAGTTAACATAGTGTGAGTTGGCTATCCTTAGGCGACTCCGACTTTTGACGTAACCTCACTGGAGATGTTATTACTTTCTGCGCATTTCATTTTTATACTTAAATGAACAAGGCCTGTGCCCCTTTCTTTTTTAGACTAATCTTTTATATGTAATTAAATGTTTTGGATTTATTTTAGAGATTTTTTAATCTTTTAAATTTGAATGTGATGCTCCTCTTCTTAGTTGAAATTTTACTGATCATTTTATTTACTTAGAAATTCATTTCAAAAAAATAAAAATCCTTGTCTAATTTATTTTGATTTGATTATTACGTGATGGATAGAAAGAGACAAAAAGAAAAAAAAATAGAATGTGAGATTGAATCTAGTAGCGCTCCGACTCTCAGCAGACGATACGGCGGCAGCTTCCCAATTGAGTGGGTGCGCCTTCTCCGAGCGTAGCCCGAGGGAACATGCGGGATGTACTGGGGGTCGAGGTGTTACATGCCCTAATTGAAGACTTAACATAGAATAGGCTCACATTTTCTCAAGTAGATGATAATGATTTTGTATAATGTATTGCATTTATGACTTTGATTATGAAAATGTGTTTTGTGAAGTTATCATTTATTTTCTAAAAGGGACTTTTGAAACTCGAAGAAAGAGTTAAAGGAGAGAAATGCCATTGAGAATAAGACATTAATATCTCCTCCTTTGAATGCTCGACCTAGCCCAAGGGGTGAAACAAACTAAATGTTTTCAAAACCCATAAGTTTGTGTGTAGAAGGTGTTCTTAAAATTAACAAGAATGATTTTATAAAATCAATACTTTTTGACTTAATAATTATGTAGATAATGATTAAGGAAGGGGGTTTTACACTAACAACTGGGGTTATATACGAAGAAGGAATTGTACATTTTTCAAATTAAAGAATGTACAACTATAAATAAACATATCAATGAATTTAATGAAATCATTGTACATCTATTAACCATTAGTTAGAAGAAGATGAAGGTAAAACTCTACTTCTTATTTGTTTGTTTTTGGGTCATACAAGCAATTGACTACTTTTACTTTTATTGGTAAGAGATTTAAAATGTTGATGATGCCAATTATGCTCATTTAGATAATAAAGATGAAATTGATTAACTTTCATTAGCTGGAGGATCTAGTTGCGAGGAGTAGATCTAATAAAAGGCAATCTGTTATGTCACAATCAAAGGAAAAATCTTTAGAAAGAAGGATGTTGTCAAAAGATGAGTGCACATTTATCATCAGAAGGGGCATTGAAAGAAAGACAATCTGAAGATTCAAAAGAAGAATAATGTCAATGTGAAATTTACATGTGTTGAAGATGATATAAGTTTTGAATTAATCACTATTAGTATGTCAATTTCATGAGTGGATGTTGTATTTAAGTTGTACTAATCATACATGTATTGATAAAGATTGCTTCTCATATCTTAAAGAGGGATCATGATTCAATTTTTATATGTAACAACAATATAAGTAAAATTAGAGTGACCAATGCAATTAAATTAAAGTTGTATTTTTGGAACGATAAGAAATTTGATAAAAGTATGTTATGTGCCATATTTGAAAAAAATATATTTTCTCTGGGCGTCATTAGATCAAAAGGCTTTAAGGTTACCATAAAAGTAAGTGTTTTTATGATTGTGTGGCATGCATTGGTAATTATGAAATGAATTTAAAAAGAACTTGTATTCTTTTGCAGCAAAATATATATTTACTCAAAGCTAACATAGGTAATAAGGACCTTACTTATGCTTTCTACTAACGTTTGGAACTAGTTGTGGCTAAGAGACGAAGATATTAGTGATCTGTAAGTTTTACATTTATGGTAGCAGATGAAGACAAATATTATTACATAAGTGATAGACATACAACTTATAAGAATGTTATTTAGATGAGTACCTTCAATAATGTAGAGATAAAAATATGATGATGGGATAGAATATATTCTTGCCATGGTAAAAATTGTTAGATTGGGTGGCTCAACTCACTAATGTGCAATTTTATTTCTAAATATTTTTCTATAAACTAGTTTTCAAGTTCTTTTTAGAAATTTAGTTAATTTTGTATTTTTAAAACTAGTTGAAAATTAAAAAATAATTATAACTCATACTATTTTATAAATCCTTGTTGAGGGTGTGAAAGTGTCATCTATGATAAATTGTGCGATAATCTTTTTTAGTGAGGAGATTGAGTAGATTTGATTATAGACTGTAACATATTTGCAGACTCTCATAATAGATTGATACTTATTTTCCATGATGTAGGTAATATGTTGAACTACATTAGATCTGTGTATGCATGCTTTTGGGTTTGTTTGCATTCCAATAAATCATTGATTATTTGGGTGTGCGTTGGTTTGATTTGTTTCCACTCTTGTTGTACAACATGAATTTCTAATAGCATTGCATTGTTTAGTTTTTATCTATAATAAATTCAAGCAAATTATGTAAGTCCCTTGCATCATCTTAAAAACTGCTAAAGACATGAATATCCAATTGAATTTGGTATTGATGAGTTCCTTATCAATTCCATTCATTTTAAAAGAAAAGGGCAACGACTTCATCAATATTTATTTGAATCTATCATAAATTCCTTTGGCGAATTGGCATTAGGTGGACTGTTCGACACTTTTAAGGCAAGATGGCACAATGTGGCTTTCAAGTCCAAGCTTTGCCAGATCTTTATGCTAGAAAACACTTGACCCAAAAGCTATAACTATCAAATAAAAATCTAACTATGTATATCAATCGTGAGTAGATAGATTATTCACATCCTCTCTTGCGTGTATATTTACACATAAACTTGATTTATAATAGAAAGGAATTATTACTAATAAATAAGACAAACAAGCAAATATGCTTGTAATAATGATTGAACACAAGATCTTCTAAATAAACATCACTCTGATACTATATTAAAAATTATTTGACCCAAAAATTATAGCTATCATATAAGGGTCTAACTATGTATATTAATCATGAATAGATATATTACTAATACTAAAAATGCCTCATTAAGATCATGGAGGAATAATTTTGTGCCTCGACTTAGTGGAAGCGAATACAGGTCCCAGTGACATCGATGTTGAAGAACATTGGTGTGGCATGTGTAGTTGGTTTCAAAGGGGCGGATTTCCACCAAGGGTATTGGGATTTAAGGATTAAATTGTATTCGCATTCATCAAATAAAAATAACAATAATAAATAATTGTTTCCTTTGTTTTTATTTCTATTTAAAGCAACGCAATTGAAATATGTAATGAGTAATTTGGTAAAATATGTAATGAGTGATTTGCTATATATTACTATGGTCGAATACTTCATATATAGATATAATATATAGTCGAATACTTCTAATATAGATTTATAGACAAGGTACTAACACAATATAATGTAAACGTAAAATGAAAAATGATGAAAATGGAAGGGACGTGGCACTATTAGGGCATGTATAATTGGCAGGGGAGGCATGTCGGGGGATGGGCGCTTGATCACACAAAGGCTAGTGAGGTGGACCTTCATCTTTGTCGTCACTGTGCTACACATCACGCTACCATTTGTACGTTTGTGAACTTCAATAATTCCACATGGAAGAAGAGGATGGTGTCGAATATCAATCATGACTGGTCCTTTGTCTTCATTCTTGGTCTCACAATCTTTTGTTCCAGAATTTTATACAGATGGAGATCACATGCTCTCCTACCCTAACTCTTCTTCTATAATTGTTTTGACCGAGCATCTTCAGATATTATGATACTTAGACTGCCACATGGAGTCCCCCACACAGCTGAAAATGAAAAAAAAAAAAAAAAATTGAAGAAGAAGAATAAATAATTCTCAGTAATGTCTAAACTAAAGTGTTTTCTAAGTCATCTTAGAATATAAGAAAGCTTGTTTCTGATTAGAATAAGGTGAGAGGTTCACAAAAACAACGATTGATGACAGGAAGATGTTCGTTTTCTGTAAAGCCGGTGAGATTGCTTACCTGCCAAGTTCTTAAATGAATTATGAAAAACAACTGGGGATAGAAGAGAAGTGGTTGTTCCGCAGCAGTGTTAATTTCGGCTAGCTTTATCAGTCTTGCACTTTTTACTTTGTTACATCAATATTATTTCTTATTGGTTTTGGCTGTGAAAGGCGAAAATGAACATGTTATTTTGCTAGTGAGGCGATGACTAATGAGCATTGATTTTGAATCGCTGAAACGAATAAACGATGCCTCAGTTGATTATAGATATAAAAGGACTCAGCTAGGAAGGTCTTCAATCAATTTGGGGTAATTATGCTTGCGGTCTTTACCCTATAAAGAGAAAATAACTAGCCAATTCAAACATAGAGATCCTATTCTTCTCCTCTTGGACTTCAACTACCTGATAGAGTTCAATAAATGTGGGCCACATTGCCTACAAATACAAACTGTCTAGTATAAAACAGGTATCGTCCTTGAGTGTTGAAAGACAAAAGGTTCTTCATTTGCCTTTGAAAGAAGTTGAAATAAAGGGAATGGCATGTGGTATTTCTACATTTGATGAGGCAAAATTGAACCGGCTCCATGAATAATGAACTACTGGTCATTGGTAGATCATTCATCAAGTCTCTATGCCAGCTTTGCTTAAGCAATGGAGGGTAGGATGTGCCTCCTGTTCATAATTATTTGCTGGAGACGGAAACCTGTGGTAGACGCTCTTGAGAGTCTTGACAAGGAGAAGTGAGCCACCCCCATCAAGCCTTTGATTTATTGAATAAAAGGAACCTTCCAACTATATGCTGACTATGCTATACATGGATTTAGTCTATTAATTGCTTGATGACAATGGGAAAATCTTCAAGCAACAAAATAGGACAAAAGAGGAGAGATTGCCCAACAATTACCTGTAAATAACACACCTGTGAAAACAGACGTGATGCCTAAATCTTGAAAACAATAGCTAATCATCTAGAAATTAAATGAAACCGGCAATTAAAATGTTCATAACTATCAGAAAATACAGAAACAAGCCGTTGTTTTATCACTTCCAAATCATGTTGTGTACAGCCTATACATACCTGTATACACATACAGGAATAAACATCATGTAAAGCTGAACGTATACATGCAAAAATGTTGCAAGTTTTTTCTTTTCTACTCCGTCATGCCTACAAATTTTGCTTCCCTGCCTCGTGCTTTTTGGCTCTCACAGATGGTGCCGCTCAAAAGCACCCACGACAGACATACCCCAAAAATAACAATGAAAATAAAAATAAAAAAGAAAGGTCTTAAATTTTGTTATGGTGGGATAGTCTGTTCTAGTACTTGCTTATATGATATCCATGAAAATTCCAGCAAGGTGTGACTTCTTGATCATGAATAAACTTAGTGTTCTGTGATAGCTATACTAGAACCAAACCTGTGACTGCACAGTCGCAATGAAAATCACAATCCACTTTAAGAAGATCAAGCAACAACTGTTGGAAAAAAAAAATCAGGAGTAATGATAACTAGAGATGACATCACATCTCTAATTATCACTACTCCTGATTTTTTTTTCTATCGAATCAAAAAATAAAAAAATAAAAAATAAAAAATTAGAGATGACATCTCTTTAAAGTGTTCCCTGCCCGTGTAAATGTCTACATTAGCTGCGCTGAAAAAACTTCGTTCGACCTTTCCAAACCTACAGAAATCATGGTATCAGAAAGCATATATTGTCACCTTTTTTAATTATTTAACAAGAAAATGGTCTCATTCTTCATGAAAGCAATCCCCTCTTTTACCAATCAAAATTTAATCAGCAGAATCCGGCCATAACATTAATTAGAAACAATCATCAATCAGCCATCCAATAACAGTGTGCCTTTGGATTGCATATTATTCAGATCAAAGACTTTTGGCATTTGCAACTTTGCTAAGCAAAATGCACCATGACATTCCAATTCAACTACCATGCAGATTTAAACCTCCTGACAATAACTTCCCGATCATGCATACATTTTGTGCCTTGCAATGGACAAACTTGAAACAGACCTACACCCTCCTGATTTGTGAATTTGCGCAGAGGATCACTTTCTCACAATGCGATAAACCAAATTGACCTGCTCTAGTAACAAACAAGTACTTGTTATTGAAGAGCTTGGTATATGTACTTGGGCCCTCACCTATCAGTTATAGCCTCTAACTCAAGTGGTTTATCCATCTAACATGGAGTAGGATCTTTTTGGTCTGAGAGAGGAAGCGAGTTCAAGTCTTTCTAAAGTATTTTTACTCTTACTTTCATTCTTTGGTCTTTGTTTATTACTTCCATCTCCCTTCTACATTTCCACAAACAAGACAAAAACTAGCTGGACATGAGGGGCTATGTTAACGATAGCTTAATGAGCAGTGTTGGGCATCCGTCAATCATCTATTAACTTTAAGTTCGATTGATTTGCCAATAGTGATGTTCAGTAATGGCCTAATTGCCACAAAACCTTAACCATATCAATGATATTCTAACACAATTTAGCGTATTACTTTCCACACGCAGTGTCATCCTCATGGCTAATTCAATAACCACAATCCACATGAACCAAAAAATAATAATAATAATAATAATAATAATGAATCCAGATAACACTGGGAAAACAGCAACTAGTTTAAACCAAAATAACTGGAGTATTTATTAATTACATAATTCAAGAAGTACTCAAATTGTAATTTATGCAAAGACTTCGGAAATCAGCTAGCTGGTGAGTGAACTGATTAAAGGAGTCACTTGAGCCCGCCAGTGAAGGAGTCCAGCGTAATTCTCTCGGAGTCCGTTCATCATTTCCCTTCCATTGGGTGGCATTTGTAGACCCAAAGAAATATGGTAAGTCCGTTCATCATTTCCCTTCCATTGGGTGGCGTCTACATTTCCCTTCCATTGGGTGGCATATGTAGACCCAAAGAAATATGGTAAGTCCGTTCATCATTTCCCTTCCATTGGGTGGCATATGTAGACCCAAAGAAAGACGGTAAGTGGATCAACAAAAACATTTTAGAGGAAATTTGACAATTCAATATACGTTTGCCAAAAGCCCATAATGTTGTTCCTTGGACCAGAGGTGGCTAAATGAACAACTTTAGAATGTAAAATGGAAGATTCTGGATTGGGTTCGCGGTGCTCTTGAACATGGTCCAGCAACACATGTACGTAGATGGATGGAACAACTCATTCTAACTTCACTAGCCAGACTACTACTTGAAATGGCAAGTTCTCTGTCCAGTACAATCTAAAATCTCATAAGAAATGTCTATCCAAATTAAATTGGACGGACGGATTTATGCTTATCCGCCAATTTTAAATAAACCTTATTGTATCAAAAAATTAAAATTAAAATGAATGTACATTTTTAGTATATGTGTAACCTCTAAAATACTAAATTCAACATACAGAGCCCCTTCTCTATATGAAGTCAAATCATGCACCTGTTTGGCTTTCAAAAAGTAGAATTTCTTCTCAGTTCATGTGTTATTGGCATTCCTCAAGGATGCATTAGGCCCCATCTATCTTTGATTGTAATTTCCCTTCTCATTTTAATTCAATTTTCATATCCTAATGAAAAGACAATTAGCAAAATAAGATAAAGTGCACAGCAACCATGATTAAGTAATGGAACCTTTAAATTTAAATGGAATGAATGAAAGAAGTCACAATTAATGACTTTTCAAAATAGGAATTTAACTAGTCGAGTACAATTCAAAAACATCGAGTCAACTGGGTACAATTGGCTTGGTAAAAATGGTAATTACAACAATATATCATACCCTTTAACAATAAAAGATAAATTAAATGGTCAATAAAATTTAAACATCCTTAAATATGGAATAAGATACTAATTCTAACACTTTTATATAATAGGATAATTTTGGGACCCCTTCCCTAGGGCGAAAGACGAATAGACTGGCACAGTGCCCCGATAACTCGCCCGTAAGTCAAGTTTGCCAAGATATTGTTAAGCCTCATCTTTCAACACCACACCACACACTATTAAAGTAATCATAGGGATGCACAAGAAATTTAAAACACAAAGAACACTAATAAGACTTGAAATTTATCAAAATAGGTCATTAAAACATGTGTAGCAACGGAAGTAACTAATCTATTATGTACAAGTTTTCCTCAACCTTGTACATAGTTTTAATCCTCAAAACAAAAAATGACATGAAGAAAGCCTACCAAAATGACGAGAGAGGGCGGTTTTATGCGGACCACGTCCTTGCCCTTATCTATGGCTGAAGGATCTGAAAAGTTAGAGTAGTGAGCCTAATTGTCCACGTTGGCTCAGTGAGTAATGCAGTCTAATTTATAACTTAAAATAAGCATTCCACAAATAAAACACATGTCATGAATGCATGAACAATAGCATTATCGAGTGAATGCAATAGTGAATACAATTTAAATCCATCATACAATCGTGCACCTTCATTTGAAAATAATTAAATAGTGAAAACATTAGCCAAGGCTTCCACTAGCCTCTAAGGCGACTAAAAATTCACTCGAGCGGGTTGCAGACAATTAGGCATATTGTGCCGATTCGATTAGGACTTATTACCGTTACCATCAATTGTAACGACCCAATCAGGACTTATTGTCGTTTCCATATTGTGATGGTCCGATTAGGACTTATTGTTGTTGTCATCAATCGTAGGCCCACAGAACCCCCTCAACGGGCACCCTGTGCTAGGTGGTTACTATTGGGGTCATATAAGAAACCAACACAACTCGCCCTAACCCTGTACCCTCGGACCTCAAGACTTGGTGCACTTTCATTTAAAACTCATTTAAAGGATGCCGATTCATCACAATATGTAATATCATTTTTATTAAATGCACAGAATAACAAGCTTTAAGAAATAAGTTAAAAACACTACTCATAAGGATGTTCTGCTCCTGGTGCTCCTCTCGCGACCGGTTGCGTCCTGCTAGTACTTGGTCCTGCGAAATCAACGTAACTTCTTAACATTGGCATGGGACTTGGCTCAACTCTTACTCTACATCATTAGTCAATCAATGGATTGACGTGGTTAAGGATGGTCTACTTATGCTAGTTCAACTTACCTTAAGTTGCTTAGTCAATTTGATTGACCTTGGTCAATCTTGGTCAACCCTTGTCAAACCTATCAATTGTTGACCTATTCAGTCAAAAGAGTCCCAAATGGTCAATTTTGGTCCTCATTGAGTCAATTGGGCTAAATTGGGTCAAAATCTCCAATTTTCGTCACTGAGGCTCAACTTTTAGTTTGTGGCCCTATCTGCGCAACCATTTTTTCAATTTTTTTGCGGGTAATCCGTACATCGAATTTGCATCAAATTTGGTTAGATCTATTCTAGAGTCCTTAGGTCTTCCCCAGAATTTTAAATCATAAATTTTGGACTCCATTTGATAGTGTTTTTAACTAAAATATCAGGGTTTGTGTCTTCTCAGGTCTCATGTGACAGACAGTGACTGTTTGCCTAATTTGACATACCTATTCATATCAGAATGCTCAAAAATTTGGTAGGCATCTTCTAGACATACATAGGGATCTCTCCACCAAATTTCAGCCCAATCCACTAAGATTTGGTAATTCAATTTACTTTCAAAATTTTCAGCCGAATTATAATGATTTCTGGGTTCACATTTCCATCATTCCTTCATGTATTTATTTACCTCACCAAGCCTCTAATCTAAGGGTCATTCCTTGCACATATTGCAAATATGTGGGTCATTCTACAATTCTTTATCAAGGATTCATCTAAACAGTAAGTATACATAGGCCCAAGGTCATATTTAATGTCTCACTAAACAGGTCACATGCATTCCAAAACTCAAGAATTCTCCGAACTGTGAAACATCTAGCTAACACAATATATTTGCAAGTATACTAAGTCATATTTACATAGGCTCATGGTTAGACCCTTATATCTCTTTCTAGCCTCTACTATGAAGCTTCAAACACCTCTGGTTCTAGTCTCAATTGGTGTCCTTAAATGTTCCAAATATAGTTTCAAATCTGGTCCAACAACTGATTCAGTTGGCACTGTCGCAACAGTGAATCACATAGTCAACACCAATGACTTATAAAACGTATTAATCATTCTAATATTCGATTTCTACCCTTTGGACACTTGAATACACATAAGGAGAGGTAAAATTAAGGGTCTTATGTAACACTCGTAATTATGTAGTCGTGCCACGTCGTAGAATTGTAATACCCGTAACTTCGTGGTCGTGCTACGTCGTGAGCGAACAATAGTAAATAAATTATTTCATCGCTCGCTCGTGCTCGCGCAAAGGCGCGAGTGATGTGAAAATAAAATTTATTAATTGATCGAAAAAAATATAATAATAATAATAGTAATACTAGTGTGACAAAGTTATAATTCATAAATAGCAAAAATAATTAAATGATGCCTATTATGACTAGTTGGAAAAAATAATAATGATAATAATGAAAAAGATAATAAATAAATAAAAATATATATTTTAAAAATGATATAATTTATGTCAAAGAAATAAAAAAAATGAAAATTAAGAATTAGATAATTTCAAAAAATTTAAATTTAATAATCATTGATTATGAGATGTTAAATTAACAAAAAAAAAAAAATTAAAAATCGAATTTAAGAGTTTTGGCCGAGTTGAGCGAGGGGGAAACGAAAACCAGAGAAATCTGGTTTCTTCGGATTCAGTCTAGGCGGTGATTCGGACACATTCGAGAACAGTCTCCGTTGGCTATAAAAAGGGAGAACACGGTCAGACAAAAAATTGGAGCCCCCTGATTTGGTTACTAATCACCACCGAGTTGCAGGGAGTGAAAAGGAGGAAGAAGCAGCTGCAACACTAGAGAAGAAGAAGAACGTTGCCGCAACCGAGAACAGAGGAAATCAGAACAAATAGCAAAAGAATTTCTGGGGCTGGAAATCGAAACATAGCTATGAAACGAGAACAGGGGAAGACGAGTGGAAGCTGTTGGAGGTTCTGCAACCGTTGAATGAAGAAGAAAAGAATGCCAGCAAGCTGATCTTTGCTACGGTTGGGACAGAACACGATCGGCTGGTTGGCATTGGAGAAGTGGGGTGCTGTTGCTGCAACTAAAAACAGAGGAGGGAGTGACGGACGGAACAGCTGAAGAAGCAGTGGGCAGCTGAACGTGAGCGTTGGAGGTTCTGGACAACTGGGCTGCTGCTGCTGGAAAACGGCAGGAAGAAGAAGACGCAGGGGAGCCGAACAGAGCAGGAGAACGAAGAAGTGAGCAGCACAATTTGCTGCTGCTGCTCACTGGCTGCCGAACAGAGAAGGCCGAATGAAGGAGATGAAGAGAGGCAGCTGTTGCTTCCATTGCAGCCTGCTGCTGTTACTGCTAATTGCAGCACGTTGCTGCTGCTCATGTGCCGAAGAAGGAGAAGCTGAAGAAGGAAGCCGGAGAGGAAGGAAAAGAAAACAGAGCACGTGATGCTCTGTTGCTGCCACGGTTGTTATTGCTGTGGCTATCGGTGCTGCTGCCTTGAGCAAACCGAACGGAGAAAAAGCCGTATGCCGCATGGATGAAGGAAAAAAAAAAAACAGGGGAACGGTTGCAGCGTGCTGTTACGGTTATTGCTGTTACTGTTATGGTTGTGTAGCTGGTGTGGTGGCCGAACGAAGAATAACAACCAGAGCAATGATGCTCTGTTGAGAGGACTGCTGTTGCTGCTACTGGTGTAGTCGAACGACGAGGAGCGGCGCAGCTGCTACTGTGGGTGTGTGAAGAGCAGAGCATGGTGGTCGTTGGAATGGTGCGTCGTGGTGCAGCCTCTTCATCCATTAGAAATTGATCAGATTAAAGAGGTAAGGGGTTAATGAATTAGACAATTTAAATTAAACATAGTGGATAATCAAAGTAAAATGGGGATTATTAATGCAGATTGAATTATATCATAAGATTAGTGCTTAAACTGAAAAATCAGGTTAGTGATGATTTAAATTGGGAATGAGCATTGCTAAAATAGAATTAGAAATTATACACAAATAAACACTAATTGGAATAAAAAATTTCAAATACTAAGATTAATATATAATGGCACTTTTAATAATCTAAGAAGAGTTAGGAAATTACAAAGATTTTAATTGAGGTGATTTCGGTATATTTATTCAAAGATAAGACTATAGTAGGATTTATCATTATAACTTGAATTAGAATCAAAGATAATGTAAATAAACTAATATGTATTGATTAGAATAATAAAGTTTTATAATGACAAAATACTAAGGTTTGAAAAATAAAAGAATTAACTAATGTATCTTCACATATTTAAATATTTAAATTAAGTAGTTAAAGAAATTAAAAAGCACGTATTCAAGTACTTAATTAATTAAGTAGATAAATATTTAATTAAAATAAATAAATAAATAATAATTATTCGAATTAGCACTATAAGTAATATCGATAAAATTTTAGGAGTAGCATAAGATTAAGATTTTCGAATTCGAATAAGACTAAGGATTTGACAAATAGAAGTCTTATTTTGTTCGTAATTAAATTAATTATGATGTAAATAAATTATTTAAATTTCAACGACTAAGTTATTAGAACTTTGATTTTATGATAAGAGCTTCCAAGTAAATTATTAAAGTGAAATTTTAAACTTAGGAAATTTAGAAAACTTAGAAATCATTATAATTAGAATATACGAAATTTAAAAATTAAGAGCAATCATAAATTAGTTGAAAGTTCATAATAAAGTTAATTGAACATGAGAATATTCTGGATAAGATTAAATATGAATTAAGGATTTAGAAAAATGTTATTTATCATTGAATTTCAGATATCATGATTTTGGAGTGTCAAACATCTTGACGAAAAAGCAAGGAAGCCTAAAGATCAGGAAACTAGGTGGGCGTGACTTCTTTGCTCATTTGTATTATACGGATTTAAAATTCAAAGCATCTGATTGAATAGCCCTAAGTTATTAGAATTTTACTTGAAAATTGAATTGAAATTGTTTGACTTCCTTGAATGATATGTAATGTGTGATGAACTATTAAATCCATGTATAATCAGTTATGACCTGATATTGCACTCAGATTCATTCAATTATGGCATGCATGACTAGGCAACTGTTATTTAAATTTCATTGTTTATTAATGCACCTTATCATGTGAATTTGCAAGTATGGTTTGGGTTCTATGTTCTAGTGTAATCATATGATGAATGATATAATTGAGATCGTTTTTAGAACAAAAATATGACACGATGGTTTATTAAGAATCCACGTACCGGTGCGATTGACGACCCGCAAGGCGGATCGTAAGTATTCCCACCCTGAGCTGCTTGCGACAGCTGGAAGTCTTTGAGAGACAATACGAGTCTAGATAAGTACCCTCTCTTGGATTGTGATACTAAGATGTAATTGATTTTAGATGGTACTACCTGAGGCCTCTATGATTATGATTAGATTGGATCACAGGGAATACCGAGAGGTATCTCAATCCTCTTCTGGTTTTGACTTCAATCAAAATTAAATGAATGTTTGAAACGCCTAATAATTGAAAGTGTTTGTAATGTTTTAGATTGGGTCTGTATAATGCATCTGATGTGTAGGATCGATCCACTGAGCTTTCGAGCTCACTCCCATTCTATTTTTCAGGTACACTGGTACTTAGAATGTGATGTCCTACGTCAGAAGACTCACACTCAGATTGGATATCTCATGGGGAGGTCGTCAGGGATAGGTGACTGGAAAATTATATTTTTGTATTATATTGGATTGTTTTAATGTGTTTACGTTGGTTTAACTTCGATTCTTTTATATTTAAATGGTTTACTTGTTTAACGATTTTGGTTCGAATGAATAATTTTAAAGTATTTTCGCTGCATTAATGATGGTTTATTTTGAGGAACCCTGCGAACGTCTCAATGAATAGAATTGATTAATTGGTTTTGTATGTGAGATTGTCCAGACTTTTACTTAAGAACTAAAAGTTTATGAATTTGATTTTAAAGAAAAGATTTTTCAGAACGAAACTTAACGTAGCATCTCGATTTTCATCGGACGACGACCCACCTGTGTCATAACACGTGAATGGAGGTCCGGTTGAAAATTGGGGTGTTACAAATATGGTATCAGAGCTCAGTATTATGATGCACTGGGCTAGACTCGAGTTCACAGAAATTGATTTTCATTGAATTGTAGATTTCACTGGTTTTGACTTTCACTGAAAAGGGAATTTCATTGGATTTGATTTCTCCGAAAAAATGAAGTTTCTTAAACATGATTTTGAAAAAGGATAGCACGGGTAGAGATCTAGGTACTGTGAAGTGATGCTAGAGTACCTGAGTCACCGATCATAGATGTGACTTGAATACCAAAGGGTATTCCAGATAGTTGACCTCTTCTTGAAAGAGTATCACTGAAGGTTAGTGACCTTTCTTGGAAAAGTATCCCTGATGGTATATCTTTATAGTGACCCTCATATAGCTGGTGCCTTCTTTAGAAAGAGCGCCCCAATGGGTGGGCCTTATAGAGTTGTTCTTGAAGGTTGGTGCCATTCTTAGAAGGTGCACTGTCCTTGATGGGTTGATCCCAACTCCAGGAAGATATTCTTGAAGGTTGATCCCTACTCGGTGACAAGTCTGATTCTGGAACTATAACATCACAAGAAACGCATTGGACTTGAACACCATGACCATAGGTCTAGGTAGAGACCGAGTGTTGTCCCGGGAGCACAGTGGATCATAAATAAATTAAAAGACTTTAGGGCATAGGTTAGAGACTGATAAGGTGGTTGAACGCACACTTGTTTGGTCAGGACCCGAGTTTAGGAGGAGCATGTATCTCTGATCTCTATGTAGGATGGGGTACATAGGTATTTAGGGGTACGTAGGAATCCTGAATTCGGAGAATGACGGACCATGCTTGGTGAGTGATCGATTTCTTTAGCTGAACTTGTACACACTATATTGTACTGGGATGGGGCGGTATAGTATGGTGGGTTTTGTGTCAGCCTTAGAATAAGTTTACTGATGCACATGTTGCATTGTGCCTAATCAACACAGTGGGACGTGGCAACTGTGGATATCGAGACACTTGCGCAATTGTTTGGGTGTAATGTAGTTCTGGGCAGAAGTCTGTGTGGAAGGGCGAGTGTGGGATGGGGCACACGAACCTGGAAACACAGATGGAAGCTTCGGGATTGTATTATGCTAGCGTGTATTGTTTGTTTGATTGTTGGATAATTGTCTGTTATATATGTAGTTTGATTATTTAAGTATTATAACCCAAACTCTTGTACCCAGAAACATATGAAATACTGCCAACTTAGAAGCATAAACCCCTAGACAACTGAGACAGATCGAGAACTTAGAAACTATGCACCTAGAGTCACCCTAGCACGAAAAACGTGAGATGGTATAGGCATATAGGAAGTAGTGATCAGTAAGATGGGTCACGATACCGAAAGAAAACAGAAGATAACTATATATAGATGTATCCATATAAAATAAATGTTATTCTTTAATTTAACGGGAATAGATCATGAATTGTCGCATTAAATTTTGACTGGTAATTCATACCAGGAGGTGAGAGATGAACCTGTACGGGGAGCTGAGAGGACGTCGAGGGTGGCAATGACCTGAGAGGCTTTAGTGATCTAAAAATCGACAACAGAGATTCCTTAGAAAGTGAAATTGGAAATTTCCAAGAATTGTGGAACAAGCAGTATAGATGCTACGGTCATTGGCATTACCATAGTCGTCGACGTTTACTCTAACACTAGTACAGGCACTTGCGCGATTAGAGCCTCAAATGTAGTTACAATCCTAAACTCATCAGATATATAGGCTCACAGGTATGGTGCCAAGGACTAAATCAGTTATTTATAACAAGGAACCAACAGAAAGGTTAAGCTTAATAGGGCACCGTCAGAGCAAGTTGCTAGAGGCTCGAAAAGAAACAACATCAATAACAGAATAATAATTTCAAAAGGACAGACCAAGGAAATAGGATAGATATTATTCAAAACTCACTAATGACAATCAAAGACAGAATGTCTGAAGCTAAAAAGGTGGCAACGACTATAGAAGTAGTAAGTTACGTGAATGGTTTGAAGAAATTTTAATTGTTTTTAAGAAAATGTTTTCAAGAAAATACTAAACTACATTCAGTAATATTACAAGACAATAGATTGAATGCGAGGGAATTGATATCCTGATTTTAATCGTAAACTTGAAAAAAAAAATATTATGATCTTGTAGAATATAAAAGAATTTTATAAGTAGAATTAGAATAGTGCAGCAGAAGCGTAGGGGGGTTGTTCGAAAGATGGGTTTGATCGACAATACTAGCTAGCGTGATTTAAATTTCGAGGACGAAATTTTATTTAAGGGGAGTAGAATTGTAATACCCATAACTTCGTGGTCGCGCCACGTCGTGAGCGAATAATAGTAAATAAATTATTTCATCGCTCGCTCGTGCTCGCGCGAAGGCGCGAGTGATGTGAAAATGAAATTTATTAATTGATTGAAAAAAATATAATAATAATAATAATAATACTAGTGTGACAAAGTTATAATTCATAAATAGCAAAAATAATTAAATGATGTCTATTATGACTAGTTGGAAAAAATAATAATGATAATAATAAAAAGGATAATAAATAAATAAAAATATACATGTTAGAAATGATATGATTTATGTCAAAAAAAATAAAAAAATGAAAATTGAGAATTAGATAATTCTAAAAAATTTAAATTTAATAATCATTGATTATGAGATATTAAATTAACAAAAAAAATAATCAAAAATCGAATTTAAGAGTTTTGGTGGAGTTGAGCGAGGGGGAAACGAAAACCAGAGAAATCTGGTTTCTTCGGATTCAGTCGGTGAACTTGGCGGTGATTCGGAGACGTTCGAGAACAGTCTCTGTTGGCTATAAAAAGGGAGAACATGGTCAGAAAAAAAATTGGAGCCGCCTGATTTGGTTACTAATCACCACCGAGTTGCAGGGAGTGAAAAGGAGGAAGAAGCAGCTGCAACACTAGAGAAGAAGAAGAACGCTGCCGCAACCGAGAACAGAGGAAATCAGAACAAATAGCAAAAGAATTTCTGGGGCTGGAAATCGAAACAGAGCTATGAAACGAGAACAGGGGAAGACGAGTGGAAGTTGTTGGAGTTGCTGCAACCGTTGAATGAAGAAGAAAAGAATGCCAGCAAGCTGATCTTTGCTACGGTTGGGACAGAACACGATCGGCTGGTTGGCATTGGAGAAGTGGGGTGCTGTTGCTGCAACTAAAAACAGAGGAGAGAGTGACGGACGGAGCAGCTGAAGAAGCAGTGGGCAGCTGAATGTGAGCGTTGGAGGTTCTGGACAACTGGGCTGTTGCTGCTGGAAAACGGCAGGAAGAAAAAGACGCAAAGGAGCCGAACAGAGCAGGAGAACGAAGAAGTGAGCAGCACAATTTGCTGCTGCTGCTCACTGGCTGCCGAGCAGAGAAGGCCGAATGAAGGAGATGAAGAGAGGCAGCTGTTGCTGCAATTGCAGCCTGCTGTTGCTACTGCTAATTGCAGCCTGCTGTTGCTACTGCTAATTGCAGCACGTTGCTGCTGCTCATGTGCTGGCCGAAGAAGGAGAAGCTGAAGAAGGAAGTCGGAGAGGAAGGAAAAGAAAACAGAGCACGTGATGCTCTGTTGCTGTCATGGTTGTTGTTGCTGTGGCTATCGGTGCTGCTGCCTTGAGCAAACCGAACGGAGAAGAAGCCGTGCGCAGCGTGGATGAAAAAAAAATAGGGGAACGGTTGCAGCGTGCTGTTACGGTTATTGCTGTTACTGTTATGGTTGTGTAACTGGTGTGGTGGCTGAACGAAGAAGAACAACCAGAGCAATGATGCTCTGTTGAGAGGATTGCTGTTGCTGCTACTGGTGTAGTCGAACGATGACGAGTTGCGTAGCTGCTACTGTGGGTGCGTGAAGAACAGAGCATGGTGGTCGTTGTCGGAATGGTGCGTCGTGGTGGCAGCCTCTTCATCCATTAGAAATTGATCAGATTAAAGAGGTAAGGGGTTAATGAATTGGACAATTTAAATTAAACATAGTTAGTGGATAATCAAAGTAAAATGGGGATTATTAATGTAGATTGAATTATATCATAAGATTAGTGCTTAAACTGAAAAATCAGGTTAGTGATGATTTAAATTGGGAATGAGCATTGATAAAATAGAACTAGGAATTATACACAAATAAACACTAATTGGAATAAAAAATTTCAAATACTAAGATTAATGTATAATGACACTTTTAATAATCTAAGATGAGTTAGAAAATTACAAAGATTTTAATTGAGGTGATTTCAGTATATTTATTCAAAGACAAGACTATAGTAGGATTTATCATTATAACTTGAATTAGAATCAAAGATAATGTAAATAAACTAATATGCATTGATTAGAATAATTGTAACACCCCAATTTCGACCGGACCTCCGTTCACGTGTTATGTCACGTGTGGATCGTCATCCGACGAAAATCGAGATGTTACGTTAAGTTTCGTTTTGTTCAAAATCTTTTCTTTAAAGTTCAGTTCATAATCTTTAGTTCTCAAGTCAAAGTCTATAAAGAGATCATGTATAAGATAGAACATCATAATAATTCTTTCAAATAAGTCATAAGTAAAGCAGCAGAAATACTTTTAAAACTATTTAGTTAACCCAAATTCGTTAAACAAGTAGGATTATTTAAAGACAAAACGATAGAGTTAAAACTAACGTAAATACATTAAACAATCTAGCAAAAATACATAAAATATGACTTCCAAGTCATCTATCCCAAACGACCTCCCCATGAGGTGTCCAATTCAGAGTGCAGGTCTTCTGAAGTAAGTCAGTAAACTCTACATCCAAGTGTACCTGAAAAATATAATGGGTGAGCTTGAAAGCCAGTGGATCAAACTTACACATCACATGCATTATACAGACCCAATCCAAAACATTATAAACACTTTCGAACATTAGGCGTTTCAAACATTCATTTAATCTTGGTAGAAGTCAAAACCAGAAGAAGATTGAAATGTCTCTCGGTATTCCCTGTAATCCAATCCAATCATAATCATAGAGGCCTCAGATGGTACCATTTAAAATCAATCATATCTCAGTATCATAATCCAAAAGAGGGTATTTATCTAGACTCGTAGTGTATCTCAAAGACTTCGAGCTGTCGCAGGCAGCTCAGGTGGGGATACCTACGATCTGCCTAGCGGCTCGTCAATCGTACTGGTACGTGGATTCTTAATAAACCATCATCTTATATTTTTGTTTTACAAACGATCTCAATCATATCATTCATCATACATCTCAATCATATCATTCATCATACAATTACACTAGAACATATAACCTAAACCATACTTGCAAATTCATATGATAAGGTGCATTAATAAACAATGGAATTTAAATAACAGTTGCCTAGTCATGCATGCCATAATTGAATGAATCTAACTGCAAGATCATGTCATAACTAATTATGCATGGATGAAATAGTTCATCACATATTACACATCATTCAAGAAAGTTAAACAATTTAAATTCAATTTTCAAGTAAAATTCTAATAACCTAAAACTATTCAATCAAATGCTTTGAATCTTAGATCCGTATAATACAAGTGAGCAATGAAGTCACGCCCACCTGGTCTTGCCAATTCTTCAGGGCTTTCTTGCTTTCTGTCAAGGTCTTCCATAATCTAAATCGAAAATCTGTAATTCAACGATTAATGAGAGTCTCTAAGTTCTTAATTCACATTTAATTTCATTTATGATACTCTTAAACTTAAATAATCTTCTAATTAATTATGAAGTCTAATTATTAATCTCAACTATTCAAGGTTATTGCAAAATCCTAGATTTTCATATATTTCAAGATGACAATTTTCTAAATGTTCCAAATTTCTTAATTTGAAATTTAAACCTTTATTTAAATTTTCTAGTAACCGAATCTTCACAATTTGAATAGCTTATTAATATCACAATAAGTTTAATTACGAACAAAATAAGACTTCTATTCGTTAAATCTTTAGTCTTGTTTGAAGTTGCCAATTCTAATTTTCCACTATTTTTAAAAATTTTTTACTAAGATTATTTATAGCACTAGTTCGAATAATTACTTACTTGTTTTCCTACTTTAATTGATTTAGTTCTTACATAAATGATTTCTAATTCTTCTCAATTACTTAAATTAAAAATTTAAGTTATTAGGAGTACACTAATTAATTTTATTTCCAAGTCTTAGTATTATAAAATTTCCTAATTCCAACTAATGTATACTTATTTCCAATATTATCTTATGATCTCCTTCAAACTACATTCATAAGTCCATATTTTAATTATTGGACAAGCATGCTTAAATTCCAAAATCAAAATCCAATAACTCATCTAAAATCCAAAATCAAAATCAAAATCCAAAATTAAAAAAAAAAAAAAATCAAAATCCATCTAACCCTCTCAATAACTCATCAAAATCAAAATCCAAAAAAAAAAAAAAAAAAACTCATCTAACCTCTCAATTCGGTTATCCACTAGCTGATGAAAGAAATGCCACCACGATGCACTATACTCATCCAAGAAAATCCTGTAGCAACTTATTTCCTTCTCCTTCACTGCCAGCTATGATTACACCCCCCCACGTTCAAGTCAAACATCCATCCGCTGCAATTACCTCATCAAAAATCTGGTTGTCTAGTTTTCATATCACGATTCTCAAATTCACGCTTCACGGTTAGCTTGTTCTTCATTTCATTCATCACATTCGTAACTCAAAGACACACACTTCACATGCACGGTTTGAAACTGCAACGCACCCAACCCAATCTACCCAAAATCTCCTCTGTTCGTTGCGCATAATCACCAGCACCAGCAACGTCTTCTTCGTTCAGCTTCTTCATCTTCAACTCTTGACCACACCAGCAGAAATCAAAACGCAGCTGGTTTTGTGCTCCACTCACCAGAATCGAATTTCAGATTTTTTTGCCTCTATTCCTCTGTTTTTCTGGTTCCAATACAGAAATCCAATGACAGTCCCCTGTTCGGCAACTCGTTCTTCAGCCAGCGCGTGAGCAGCAGCAAGCTTCCTCTTATTTCTCTGTTCTTCTGTTTTCTTCTTCATCTTCTTCGTTCTACTGGCTCTCGGCAGCAGCAACGTGCCTAAAAAAAAACCAGCCAGGCCGGCCGTCTTCTTTCCTCTGTTATCTTCTTCGTTCCTCTGTTTTCTTCTTGTTCGGATTGTAGCAGCATGCAGCAGCAGCTCATGCGCTGCTTT
>JAJIYU010004518.1:0-24149 GCA_030144865.1 Tinospora cordifolia
CGTTGCTATTGCTCAAGAACAAGTTTTCTAAAATTATCATAAATTTATAATTTTTGGCATTTAACAAAAATAAACGAGAGTAAAATAACTAAGGTGAGTTGTTAAATTAGCATTTATTAAAATGAATATTTATGTAGTCAATTCTCTAAAATTTAAGGAAACAAAAGTCTTACCCAAATTTAAATAACTCAAAATGGCCATTAACCTGTGCTAGTTTATAATTTATTTATGAGTAGCAATGAAAGTTTATTATTATTATTATTATTATTATTATTATTATTAATTAGAAAGAATTGTTTGTAATATAAAGATAATGGGTGTTTGATTAAGGATGACAACGCATATTATTATGATATAATAATTTGAGCTGAACACTATACAAAGTTAATGGGTTAGAATTTGATATAAATAAATTAAATATAATTAAATAAGACTAAAATTTAAATCATAATAATGTGATTAACACGATTACGTTCGAGTTAAGTAACAAGTTAGACATATATTAATTTTTTATTATTTTAAAGAAAATGCTTTAATTTGATTTATTTTTAATAAATTATCTATATTTTACATTTTATTAATATTTTTTTAAAAAATAATATTAAAAACTGGTTACAATAGACTAAATAAGTTTAATACATTAGGTTAGACAAGATCTAAATATGTCTTATTCAAATAATATGTTAAATGTATGTATTATGGCCATCTGTTCACTCTTGAACGCGTTGTATTTATGTTTGCATATTATAACATAATCCATATATGAGTTGACTTTGAATTTATAAAATATGTGTAATACTCGTTTTTGACATGACTTGTTTATAATTTAATTACATAAATTGACACCTTTGGTTTGATTACTTATAAATTAATTTTTTGTTTTCTATATTTCATGGGGGTGAAAGTAGGATTAATATTATTGTTCTAATAATTAAGATTAAGCCATTGACAACTAATTAATTAACTTTCCTACCATTAGCAGGATTTTAAAATTTGAAGGGAGGCCAGTAGCGCGGACCCAAAAAGCAAAGAGGTTAAAAAAAAAAAAATCCACGTGGCAACAAGGCAGGTCGTGCTCGAACCTGATATCGTGGTTTTTGTGCAGGTCTGGGCTTTCACTTGCCAGGTGGAAGGCAGCGAGCCCTGTGTTGTAGACGTCTTTTGTTGCGTCCAATTCCATGCTTATCGGTGACGAGGTTCCGACGCCGAGGTGACTTTGCTTCAATGTCCTGTTAGTTCCAGGAAACGTACGTTACTTGTCCCTACGCCAGGGAATTTCGCCTAATCCAGTAAGATCTTGAGCACGATCACTCTCCTTCAACTTAAATTCATCTCCTTTTTTCACATGGATTCCTAAAATTTGTATAATCTTGTCATAGTCGGAGCTCGTAGTGCGATCAAGAGTAAGATCATGTCGACGGTGGAGGTCAGCGGTATCTTGGACAGCTCGAAGGAGCTCGATCGGCTGAGGAAAGAGCAGGAAGATGTTCTAATGGAGATCAATAAGATTCACAAAAAGCTTCAATCCAGTAAGTTTTTCAAATTTGAATGATCAAATCGATGAGGAACTGTGTAGTAAATCGTCGTACTTTGCCCTAGATTATTTTTCTTTTTCTTTTTCTTTTATTTCTTAAGTGCGGAACGACTAGAAGATAATTGCGTGGTTTGTTTTGTGTTGGTGATCTATCTTTGCTCGAATTTTTGAATCGATCGATTTTTATCCCATTAGTGGAAATCTAGTTTTTGTAAATAAGGCAACTTAGTATGTTTTTCTTTATGGGGTGAATGACTTGATCTCAAGCTTGTCTTTTGTTGATTAATTTTCATATACTGACAAAGAATGAAAAAAAGAAGAAGAAGAAGAAGAAGTTTGGGGCCATTTGATACCGCAATTGAAGTTGTTGCCATGATTGGTTTAGAATGAAGTCAATCTGGTTTTATATATAGAACTGAGGACTATATTTGGTAAACGTTTTGCTAGTTGTTACATTTCTATGCACGTCCTAAGATCTCTTGTCATTGGTAAACGGTCATTGGATACCACTATGAGGCCATTAGAAGGCAAGACGAAGTGAAACTGGCAGTTCCGAAAGATAAAACTGGATCTCTTGATGGAATACCTGAGCTGCTTCCATGGCCAACATTATTACTACTCTTGATATCTGTTTCTGTATCTTCATTGCATTGATATCATGGATTGCCAGTGTGTTGGAGCCACATTGTTTCAATATAGACATCTTAATTTGTTGGTGGATCAGAAGACAAGCCATATCTTCTCTGATTGTCAATGTAAAAAGCCTTACAAAATCCACTAGCGTTGGCTTGGCTTCAATCATTGGGCAAAATTCTCATGTTCGGAAGACATTTTCTAATCTGTACTGGTCTGCTTCAGGAAGAATGGATAAGCTCAAAAATGCGTCTTTACAAGAAAAATGGGTGATTTTGTACGATGCATTCAGAAGTATTGTGATTTATTATACAAGAGTATGACAGATTGTTGAGTTTATTGGCACTGTTTTTGTCTTCTTTCGAGAAAGTTCTGGAGATACTGTTAAAAGTTAGAGAAACTATGGGTTATAGTTTGATTAGAGCTGATCCAAAATTTAATTGAACTTGATTTCCATAAGTATTTTGAATTTAATATCGATAAAAAGTGAATACTGGACCAATCTTAAATTTCAGAGCCCATATCCCGCAAAAGGCTTCCTAGTGTAGAAAGAAAAACTCCATTGCTTTCTCATAATGAGGAACATCAACAGCATGGCTTATGTGTTGTGGAAGATAAAGAAATCACTTATTCTTATAACCAACATTCTTAAGACCAATGAATCGAGTGGGGAAGAGGGCAAAGCTATTGGTTCCTCAACAACTTTAAACAAACTGTGATAAACCATTTCTGGTCACCATCAAATTCTGATGATTTAATTTTCTGACTCCCAAATCTGAAAGATAAATGACTTTATATTTTTAACAATATGAATTTCCTAAATGACTTCCGTCCAATTTTACATTTAATATTGCCTATGTTTTGAGATTAGGTAATTCCACCCCCATTTTAATTAGACATATGCACAGTGTAGAGATAGTGACTAGGGGCTCTTGATGTACATGGAGGAAACTTTCCCATCATGCATGTCTGTTTGTCGAGAAAATATTGTTAGAGGCACAGTTTGTGGTTAATTTCTTTTTTAATTTGCAAAAGCTTTTATTTCAAGGAAGTTCATCTTGTTTTCTTAGAGGTTAATAATTTATTATGGCTGTGACGTGGCCTAAGGTCCAAAAATGGCATGTTTCTTGTTGAATAATTTCATCTTCGATGTTCATTCCATGCCTCTAGACAAACTTTTATTCATATTATCTTTAGAGCTATTAAAATTGTTTATGGAAACTAAGTGGCTTGATTCCTTTTACAATATAAAGAAAGAATTAATGGTTGGAGTTTAGACCACCCATAGTAGTTCTGCCTCTAGAAAAGATTATGAAATAAGCAATCAAAATGGATCTAGATTCATTTACAATCTTGGTTTCTAGATACAGTCTCACATTGTAACTTCAAGTCCTTTGGAGAACTTGTCTTGAGCAAAGAGAATAAAAAAAAATATTGTAAAAACTAACGCAAATGATCTTGGACTTATGGTTAATATCAAGTATCAAGTATCAAGGGGATTCTGGATTTTCTGGTCTTGGTCCATCTTATATATTTACTTTTATTGCCTTTTTTGCATACATCATTTGCAATAACTTCTTATGTGGAGTGCAGCAAATATACATGTGAATTTGCATAGTCAGCTGGCAAGCATATTATGCCACATATAACATATCTTCTTTGTCAAGGAGAGTATTCTTGTTCCATCTTCAATTCTTAGGTGATGCACTTTTTTTTTTTTTTTTTTATTTAACTGCTGGTACTGATTGAGCAACATACCTGTTAGAAACCTCCTCTCCTAAAAGCTACAGATGATGTATGGAGGACCAAAAATGCACATCAAGCTATCATTAATACTCTCATTTATGTCTATCTCAATCCTATTGCAGAAACAGAAGGGAGATTCAAAAACAGATAAATACCAATCTTGTAAATGTCAACAGTGAAACATGAACATGACTTCTTATTAAACCAATGACTTGGTACCATGTTAGAAATCACTTTACTTAAAAAGCTGCAGCTGGATAGGCACAGCTAAAAATGGATATCAAACTATCATTAATAATACTTAAGTTTGATAATTCAATAATGCCGCGCATGTCCTCCATGGAATATCTACTCTTCAGGGGGCGTGTGAGTCTGTAAAAACATTAATTACACTTGCCAAACATAATTAATTTGCAGACATTCAGCAGCATTATCATTCAGGTGATAGCAGAATAAAAATAATAGGTTCATTACGATTTTCTCAACCTCTATTTTGCTCGTCAATACAGACCAATATCAGTGCCGTCCACTGAGGTTGTCTTTCAATACAGACCAATATCGGTGATTTCTTTGTTGTAATTCATATGTTTCCTTGACTTGAGGTTGTCTTGATTGTTCTGATGCATGATAGATTTTGTCTCTTGGACCTTATTGAAAAGGCGTTATTAGCAAGATTGGTACCCTTTGATGAGATAATCGTTTATTAGAAGCATTAGAAAATCCTCTCCAAGTTTATTTGAAAGTTAGCTTATGCATGGAGAGAAGCTAATATAACAGCTGATTGGTTATCAAAGCCTGAAGCAGTTTATAGTTGCCTTCTCATTTGAAATCCTCCTTCAGCTTGCTAATATCATAAGATTGCGTTTTTATTTTATTTTATTTTATTTTATTGAGATGAAACAAACATATTATATCAAAATAAAAATAGCAATATGACAGATGATTAGCTATTGAACCCTGAAACGGTTGATATCTTCTTCTGTGAAATCCACCCTTCAACTTGTCAATATCATAAGAAAGGTATGAAATAATTTTTATTTTGTAAATTTTATCATCTCCTCAAAATCTAATAGATTTTTTTTTTCATTCATTTATGGGTCTGTTTCTAATATTGCCTCCCACCTTTACATTTGGGGGTATGCATTCATTGCTGGAAGTCATATTATGGTTAATCTGTTCTGTACATGCTTCTTCTATCAAATTTTCAGTTGGCTGATGTAAGAGTTCTGTGTCATAAATGAACCAATTAATAATTGGTATTATTTATTTATTTTTTCTGCATTGAACTCAGTTCCAAACTTTTTATTCCCATAACTCTATTGCTTTGTGGCTATTGCAGCCCCAATGATTGTGCACATACTCATAAATATTATAGTTTTTGGAGAAATATCTTTTAATGGACTCAACTAGTAATTTTACAACTCAACTAAATGTTTTCTTGACAATTCAACTATTAAATATATTATCCATAATTCTTTTGCATGTATATGCAGCTCCTGAGATGGTGGAGAAATCAGGTGATAACGTGTTAGCGAAACTGCGGACTTTATATGTACAGGCTAGGGATCTTTTTGAAACTGAAGTGAGGTAATTTTCTTTTTAATAGCTTGGTGAGTGATATGACAAAGTGAACCGTTGAAATAAAAACTAATTGGAGAAGTTGTATGCCTCTCCCTCTTTCTCTCTCTACACACCTGCACGCACAATTCTTCACCATTATCTTGTTAGTATTTTATTACCTTTCTCTTGTCATAATTTACAATGGTATAAGTCAGTAAGTTCTTTGGCTTTGTTTGATGTATTGTTTTTTGCTGCAGTGTCTCAAGTGCATTGATGACTCAAATAGATGCTCTGCTGCAATCTGGACTTTCAGCAGCACAAAGGAAAAAGACAGGTTTGGTTCATGGGCATTGTAAGGTCTTCTAAGAAGTTCATCTTGTCTTCACATATGTTTTTCAAAAAATTCTTTTCTTATCTTGATGGATTCAGATATGCTAAGAAAAGTGAAAAGCACCCAACTGCTCTCGCATGAAACCCGTAATCATACAATATCTCCTCACATAAAGAGTAACTCTCCAAACTTTTGACAAATTCTTCAAACTTTTCAGAGAATCTTATGAGGTTCTTTCATGGAGCTTAAGCTCTTCATTGTTTGCATGAGTAAGTTTGAGCACCAATTTATCACTAGTTATTTGTTCTTCAAGACGGTAGGCGGTCCAGAAGCTGAGAAATACTTTCCCTTTTTATATGCAGTCCACATATTTAATATGCTTACCAAAAATTGTTTTATCACTGTTGCGTAATGTCACACAAGTTTTACTTAGTTCACCTTTGTAGAAGTCTCATGCAGGTATCATAATGTATTTCACTACTTGTCAACAATCAGATTTTCTCAAGTAAATTTTATGGCCCATTGATCTCAAACTTCATGTTAATTGTTAGTAAAGGGTAGCAGTCTCAAAATAAATAAATAAATAAAGAAAATAAAAACCCTCATGTTAATTGTCATATTCTTGGAATCTTGGCTTAGATCAGAACTCATAATTCTTTTATCTTCACTTTGAAGTTTAGTCTTTTTACCTTGAACATGTTATGGATGCCCATTCAGTATGGCCAATAATCATGGAAGGCCCCCAATTAACCATTATCAGCCCTCATGTGCCTATAGATCATCACTTTGTTGTCCATCTTCAGTAAGCATTCACTACTACATTCAGAGGTTTTGGGAGCTTCAAATGGCTGTCTAATGGAATGATTCAGCTTTGGAGAAACTCGCATTAGATGATGAAAGCTTCTGCAAAACACAGACCACTATCTTTTATATATTTTGGACAATAATGTCTTTTATGCAGCGGTTGCTCTGAAAGTTTCCCTTATTTCACTGAATGTCGTGATTGACTGGTTGCTCAGTGGCCCCTTTTTGATTTATGGGACTATATTTAACAACATTAGAGATTTAGATTCGTTTCAAATTGTTTGACCATATTTAGAGCAAATATGGATTTGTTTCCACATGATTTCACTACTGAAATAAAACCTCAATGTTCGGTAATATCACCATTGACTCCCAACTGTATGAATTGGACACTTGGTCCTCAACTTCATGCTCAAGAATGTCTTGGGACTGGAAACCTTGAGTTCAATAGGAACGCAGGCTTCCGGTAGCATTTTGCTGTATCCATTGACACTGAATTTTTACTTTGAGATGTAAGTGTTTGGTTCCTTGCAGAAGTTACCGAGCAGAAAAAGAAGCGAATAAAGTCTGATTCAGATCGGCATTCACCTGCTGGTTCCATAAGAAATCCACTTGAGATTGCTGCTAGTTTGAAGGGTGAACAGGTATTGTCATTTATTTATTTATTGATTTATGTTTTGACGAAGAGACAAGGGGATAGGTTAGACTTTTCATCAACTCTGTTGTCATCATTTTTCCTTTTGGAACCGATTGAATAGATCTGCTTGCAGTCCTGACTGTTTTTCATTATTCATTCCATAGCTTTTTGATGTGGTTATGGCAGTTAACTGGAAACTTGCTCAGTTTGTTTGGAGGGTTCTTTTTGTGGCGGCTTTTTTGATACTGAATGACATAGTTGTTGATCTTCAACTTGTTATTTGTGTAATATATTTTCAGGTAGCTGCTAGGGTTACACCTGATGATGCTGAAAAAGATGAGTGGTTTGTCGTAAAAGTAATTCATTTTGACAGAGAAGCAAAAGAGTAAGTTTATTAAGTGTCCAGGAAGCCACTAGACTTTCCCCGGACCCTGCTGCTTTCTCTGATCTTTTCCTGTGAATAAGATTATTTCCTTTGTAGGTCAACAATTTATGATGTCTTTCCAAAAATCAGAAAAATTGACTAGTATTGCTCATATTTTCAACTAAATTACTAACAAAGGGATTTTTTTGGGGTCCCAAACCAGAGGTATGAAATTGATCTTCTAAAAATCTGTTTGGCGATAACACTTGCACTTTCTGCATCTTCTTAATAGTCAAGACTAACATATAAATGAGGTAGTATTAAACTCAATTTGTTTTTATAAACTTGATTGACTTGACCATGGTTTCACATAATAGTTGTTAATCTCAGATTCATGGTCTTGAAATGAATAAACCTGTGATTTTTTTTCCTTATCTGAAGTAAATTAAAGATGATGGAGATCTTTATTTGGTAAGTGAACTAGGCGCAGTACGAGTGGTATGCCTTGCAATGACCTGAATGGCACATGATAGTTTTCTGATGATGGATGCTAGCCCTTTGCAACTGATTAATGTTTGAATATATGTCACAGTCTATACATTCCAGATATTGTACCGATATCCTATATAAATTATATAGTTTTTGTCGAGGCAATGACCTAGGCCTTTTTATTTAAATCCTTAAATTAATAAAATTTACATGGACCTCTAAATCATTATTTTATGGCCCCGCTGCCTAGTCTTCTCTTCACCTTGTGGAGTCTTTCTGCCTTAGCAACATTATTTAAAGTTAACACGGTCTCACTCACCCACGATTTACTGTCACGTTAAAAAGTTGATTGGACCACAATTTCAGATTCACCCACAATTTACTGTTGGCAGTTGCTAATAACCAAAGTTGTGCATTACGAAGATCATTGCGTCTTTCATATAGCCAGGACGAAATATTTTAAAAACTGTAGACCTTTTTGCATTTCTTTCATATATTTCCTCTTCTTCCTTGTTGTTGATGAATAGCACATCTTTCTACAGATTTGAAGTGTTCGATGAGGAGCCAGGTGATGATGAGGATGGTGGAGGCCAGAGGTAGGTTTTTCCTTATTATTCTGTGTACACATATTTGAAATCTCATGATACTTTTTATGAAGATTATATGATCATGGTCAAATATTATTCTTATACTTAACCAAAAGATAACAATGCTCTTTTAACTTTTTTTCAGAACATACAAGTTGCCAATGTCACGAATTATTCCTTTTCCAAAGAAAAATGACCCATCTAGTGCACCTGATTACCCTACTGGACAGCAGGTTTTGGCTGTCTACCCTGGAACCACTGCCTTGTATAAAGCAACTGTGGTAAATCTCCACCGCAAGGTAATAAATTTCTCTCCCCATTTTGAGCATTTGAACACATTTTGACTTTCCATATCTAAAATATCTTTTGAAAACCATCCGGGTTTGGACAGGCTGGTTAATTAAATTTATTATTCAACAATTTTGTCTTTTAAACAATGGCTAACATTTGTGTTTCATGTGGTGGTGCTGTCAACTTTTGGTTAACTTGCAGAGGAAGTCTGATGAGTAAGTCAACTCACCTCTTTGTTTTGAATCTTTTGTCTATATTTCAACAGCTACACCTTGTCTAATACTACAAGTGAAAAACTGACTATCTTTTGTCCCATGATGCCACTTTTATTGTTATTTTTATTTATTCTTCATCAAGTCACTCTCATTTTCTTGCAGTTCTACCTCTTTATTTTTTTTAACTATGATCTTTGATTTTTTGCTTTTAGCTGCACTGTACAAATCACATGATAGAAAGACACCAATAATATCATTCCATGTTCTAATATATGTTTGTGATGAATCCAGCAAAATTTGCACGAGATAATATAATAAACTTAATCTTATTTGTAACATAATTATAAAGGTTTCTGATGGAAGAAGAAAGTGTTGTCATTGATATCTCTTTTTGCAATAGGATTGTTTCACTTTCAATCATGTAATTATCGTTCTCTTCTCCAATTGTGTGGTTTGATCTGTGCAACAATGTATCTGATATGTTAGATACATAGATTTATTTTGCTAAAAAGTGTTATAATTAACAGTACCCATGTGTAATCCGTACAAATGATCTTAAAGTGGATAATCGTATCTCAATAACTGCAAAAAACCTTTTCTTTTCCCCTTGGAGACAGCTAGATCTAAGATCAACCTAGCTTGGCTAAACGTAATTCATTATAATTTCTTGTAAAATTGCAATCTCCTTATCATCCATTTATGATTTGCTATGTTTTTCACAATTGCCTCAATGCTCAAGTGACTCAAAAGGGGATTTTTTTTTTCATGTCCTTAGGAGGAATATTTATAATCCATACTTTTTTACATTTTGTTGGCATGTTCTATACCTCATTCTCTCATGACCAAGAAAATCTTGCATTTGGCAACTTAAGCTAAATTTGCAGTTGTATTGCCTGTATTGACTAGTTACTTGCTGGAGTTTGATGATGACGAAGAAGATGGATCTATGCCCAAGAGAACGGTGCCCTTTTACAAGGTGGTTCAGCTGCCGGAGGGACATCGGCAGTAACATAACCAGAAATAAAATGTGGCTTTAATTTATCCAAATGTATGAATCCGTGCTTGCACGGCCCTGTGTAATTTCTTTACTCCGTTACATTCTCTGGTTATCGCATGTATTATGCAAGAGATGATACAATGGGTCTATTTATAATCCACCAATCTGCCTGTGTCTTACTTTTTTGCTACTGATGTGCCATCATTGTGAACTTAGGAAAGAAGGGAAATGGCCAAATGTAATTCATTTGGTTGCGTTCTAGGGAGCTGTTTTTTATGTTGTACTAGCATTTTTTTATGCTGAAATAATGCTTGCATAATAGATGGTTGTAGTTGCATAAAAATGTAATTGTAAATTTGTAATATTTACAGCTGTTAAATGTCAGATATATATTTGAAAATGTGTATTATTGATTAAATTAATAATTGCGAGTAATATAGTCATATAAAAATTATAATTAGTATAATTAACTTAATATCTTTCTTGGTAATATTTTAATAGAGGATGCGGTAAGGCTTGAGTTGCGACCTTTTTGTTGTTTTTAGTTTCTTAGAAATCATTAAGATAATTTAAATTCGAATCTTGTAACTCCCTGGGCTCTTACTGTTACTGATGATGGACCATCATTTTCTGAACTTCAGAAAGAAAAGAATCGCCAAAGGTCATACAAAGAGCCGGGTTTTAATCCTGTACTGGCTTATTTGCTATATTAAATAGATTATTGCAGTTTAAAACAATAATTGTAAAATTCAAAATTATTAAATAAATAGGTATAAAATTTAAGATATATATTTGTATTGATTTAAATAATTATGTACCACTGCATCATATTAAAAAAAAAAAATACATAATTATAACATTGAGTTGCAATTTTCTTTTCAAATTCTCATCTTTTGGTTATTTTTTCTTACATAAGTTTTTAAAGAAGTAAAAAGTAGAAATTTCATTAAGGAAGTACGAAACTCAGAAAACTTTTCTACAAGTTACAAACACATCAATGGAATAAACTACATTGTTTTAGAATTTCTATCTACTTATGTTGTTTTTATTGCTTTTTGGAGTTTTATATCATTTTTATTCTATCTTCTTATATCTATCTATTATTTTTATATTATTTTATGATATATTAAAATTTATATTTTCATATGTTTTTAATAAAATTTTATAACTTAATAAAGCATGGCTCAGTTTTGATACGTGACAACTCAAGAGTGGCAACTGTTTTACCGGATATGCTAAAACAACCAGGAACATAGGAAATCAGCTCTGGATGTTGAGTTGCATCAGCTGTACAGCTCTGTGACAATGATGGAGTCAAGCTCAGATTCCATTAGAATATAATGAACGCATTGGCTTGGCTTAACAGTGATTAAGGTGGAATAAGGACATCCCAATAAGTACCAACAAGTTCTCGGGGTTTGGTTTCAGGCCCTGCCGGTGGCTACAGGGATGCTTTGAGCAGCACACTTCAATGATTCAATACTAAAAGTTCCCTAACATGGAAACTTCAGCACCCACAGCTACTAGCTCTTTGAATTTCCATCACAATTGTTGCTTGTTCTAATCTTGAAGCAGCAGTCTTCTTGATGGGATCAGAGATCCTGCCATCTTCAAGCAGTCATCTTCTCGCTTGTTGATGCTGCTCTATGCCTAGTGCATTTATGTAAATACTAGAAGTGTAAAGTCTCAGCTGACTACAAATGCCACAAAAGTTCACAAACATGATTAGGGTTCATTTGGTGTGCAAGATAAATTTTGATTATTTTGAAAAAAATATAAAGGGTGTTTGGCTCCCAGTATTAGATATGAATGCACTAATCTTATGTTTGGGTAGGACAACGTAAAATAAAAGATATATCAAGACCTACTTTTTATCCTGTAATTGGAAGATTAAACAAATCCAATGTAAATGATAGGATTGAGAATTATCTAATCTAACCTTATCCAATGTCATTCTTTAAAAATAATTCAATTTTATTCTAAGCACCAAACGGACCCATAAAGGTGGAATTGAATATAAAACATTGTAATATTTAGCACAATACAAAATAATTATAAAAAAATAAAAAGAAAAGAAAAAGGGAAAAAGAATAAGAAAGAGGGAAGGAGAATAAGAGCAAAAAAATAAAAATATTTTCATAATCAATCTTACAAAAAATGGTAGGTTTGAATAATCTTATGCGGATAAGATGATAAAGTGGGCCCAACTTTATTTTTTATGTTACCAATTGTGACAAAACATGAAATTAAACTTAAATTTAGTCAAATCCTAATTTATGCAAGATGCCAAACAATTTCCATAACAAAGACGGGAAAACAACAAGTAGATATGCCTTGGAAGATATGGAAAAAGGGAGAAAAATAGAATATTCCAAGTGATGGTAAAAAAGAAAAAGAAAATAATAGCCCAAGCGAAAAGAGAAGCAAAAGTATAACTTTGTTGGGAAAGAAGTCTAGCCAAGAATTTACAGGTCCATGCTCAATAAATAGGAACCTATCCAAATTGTTATCCTAGGACCTTTAAAAAACATTGTTGTTAGAGGGAAGAGAATTTGAATGATACAAATGGCATAAAATGTGTAAGGTAACCAACCAAGAAACACAAACTAGCTAAACCTAATCCAAACAATTCATAATGAGACTGTGGCAGTTGAAAATCATGGTATATGCAAGTGTTCTCAAGGGCGATTTGCTCTTCATTGAATTTCCTAACGTACATTTAAATCCTTGGAATATCCACTCTGACAAGAGAATCACCTACTTGCTTAGCATTCCCATTACTTATTTTGGTATTTCGAACATGATCTCCTCCCTTTTTTCACATTGTGACCTACAATTAGTGCCCAGTTGGAAATGTTAATCAAGAAATAGAGAGATGAACTAAAGCTATACCCCACCTGAGATACATGCCTGAACAAATTTTGAGCAAATGATAAAAGTATCGGATTAGGCAAACACACAAAGTATCACTTATGTGAATAACCAATTCCTTACTCGATACTAAATCAATATTCATGAAACAAAGATCAAATTATCATGGTGGATTTATGATAAAGCTCTCGTGAAACTAGATGAAATAATGAGAGTATTAGAATAGAGCATAATTCACCGCCTAAGAAAAGATGCTTTCCTACAATGCCAGAAATTTCACCTTAAGCAAGGAAGATATCAATCAAATGTAGCTAAAAAAACAAAAAATAGAGTTCCAAAGGCACAGATAAATGGAATTTTCCAAATCATTATTTCCATTGATCATTCTAAACTAAAGAGGAAACAAAAAAAGAAGGGGCCAAAAAAAAAAAAAAAAGAATAAAACTGCAGACTATATGACATTGGTTTCATGAAAGGATATAGAAAAGCATGGACCTCGCCTAACACAATTGTGGATACAAAGCAAACAGCAACAATGAAAAAAAGATATCTTTTGCCACCATGCCAAGGATATTGCAATGAGAATATGATAAGCAATAGTTTAACTTATCACTCAATGATGGATTGGATAACCCCTGCCCCAACAGTCTTCCCGCCTTCTCTAATAGCAAACCTCATCCCCTGTTCACATGCCACTGGCATAATGAGCTCAACAACCATCTTAACACGATCCCCAGGCATTACCATCTTCGACTCCTCATCTTTGTCATTCATAATTGAAGCAACTTTACCAGTGACATCTGTGGTTCTCATGTAAAATTGAGGCCTGTAACCTGCAAAGAAAGGCGAATGCCTGCCTCCCTCTTCCTTCTTCAAGATGTACACTATAGCAAGAAACTTTGTGTGAGGAGTAATGGTGCCTGGTTTCGCAATAACCATCCCTCTCTGGATATCCATCTTCTGGATACCACGGAGCAGAAGACCCACATTGTCTCCCGCAAGAGCCTCATCTAGAATCTTCTGGAACATTTCAACCCCAGTCACAGTAGTATTCCTCGTTTCCCTAAGCCCCACAATATCCACAATCTCTCCAACCTTAACCGTACCTCTCTCCACTCGGCCTGTGGCAACGGTACCACGACCGGTAATGGAGAAAACATCCTCAACTGCCAGAAGAAACGGCAGGTCCGTCTGCCGCTGCGGGATTGGTATATAACTATCTACAGCATCCATTAGCTCAAATATTTTATCTACCCACTGATTGTCCCCTCTCTTAATACTAGGGTTTGCCATTAGTGCCTCCAAAGCTAAAAGAGCAGAACCAGATACAATTGGAACATCGTCACCGGGGAATTCATAAGAAGTTAAAAGCTCACGAACCTCCAATTCCACAAGCTGAAGCAGCTCCTCATCGTCCACCTGGTCCTGCTTGTTCAAGAAAACCACCATATTCGGAACACCAACTTGCTTAGCGAGCAAGATGTGCTCTTTGGTCTGGGGCATGGGACCGTCGGCGCCGGAGACGACGAGAATCGCACCGTCCATCTGAGCGGCGCCGGTGATCATGTTCTTGACGTAATCCGCGTGACCAGGGCAGTCCACGTGCGCATAGTGGCGATTCTCGGTCTCGTACTCGACGGTGGCGGTGTTGATGGTGATGCCTCGGGCTCGTTCCTCGGGGGCTGCGTCGATTTCGTCGTATTTCTTGGGAGCGCTGTTGCCCATGGCAGCTAGGGCCATGGTAAGCGCGGCGGTGAGCGTGGTCTTGCCGTGGTCGACATGGCCGATGGTGCCGATGTTAACATGGGGTTTTTTCCGCTCGAACTTGCCTCTGGCGGCACGAACCGTGAGAGAGCGGCGAGTTTGTCGGGTAAAAGCGGTGGTGGTGGAAGAGGAGGTCCACCACAAGACAGTAGAGGGATTGGTGAGAGAGGAGGCGAGGAAAGGGGTAGCTTTAAGTTTAAGGGTAGGTATGTGTTTGTTAGTGTTAGATGAGGCGGGAGAGGAAGAAGAGGGAGTAAAGAGGAGGTTGGAGGAAGCTGCTGCAATCGACATTGTTGATGCCGGAGAGGTGTTCGAGGAAATGAAAAGAGGAAAGCAGCAGCAGCGAAAGAGTAAGTGTGGGATAGCAAACGGAGAGTGGCGTGCAAAGAGATAAAATTTATCTTGGGAAGACGAAAGAGGGCCTCATGTTGGCGTCCTATCCATTGTGTCCTGAATTTTATTTCCGTCTACAAGTAATGGTACACTCGAGTCCACGGAGGTTGATGAGATCGAGGCCACGATTGTTTACACGTGGCATAATGTTGTGGTCCTGAATTAAAAATTTTAAAACCGCAGTAGCTAAAATTAAACCAACCATGGTAAAATTAATAATATATATTAAATACTTTATAATAAGTATCATAGTTACAATAATAGTTGTGAAAGGTAATATTATTTAATTTTTTTTCACGTTTTAATTTTTAACAAATTCATTTTGTTTAATCAAATTTAGTACTGTTTATCACCCATAGTAAAATATCACTAAGTATTAATTTTGTAGATTTTGTTAACACTACAAAAGTTTTAATATTATCAATACATTTATTATTATTTTTAAAAACTTTTTAAATCTAAAACCCATTTTATATAAAATTCTAATGATAATAGTTTATAAAATAATAATAATAAAAATAATTGAAAAGTTTTTATTTTTATATTTAATGGTGATCACAGTGATATTTGAAGGTGATCATTTCTTATTCTTTCTAAATCAATAAATATTTGCTATATAAATAAAATAATTTATAATAAAAAGTGTATATATATATTCCTCCGAATAAAAATAAAAAATAAAAAAATACAAACCTATATTTTGAATATTTAAAGTTGTGCAGGAGGCAAGGATTGTATTAAAGATAATATTTTACATCAAAGTTTATTTATAGTTTGGTTGCAATTAAATGAATTTCACCTATACATTACAACTGTTCTCTTACTCTTTTCCCTTCTTTTTTTAAGTGAAAAAGATAGGGCTAGTTTGAAAATTTTTAAGGGTTTAAGGTAATTATTATAATGAGTAAGATAAAGATAAGTTAAAATTTCATTTTAAGCACACTCTTTTACGTATGAGATAATGTTGAAGATGAGACTAATCTTGAAAGTTCTTATATGTGTGCGTGATTTTTCATAAAAAGTAACATTCATGCTCATAATATTCATTTTACAGGATAAGTAATTCCTACAAAAATCAATATATACCACAACCCAATATATAAATAAATAAATAAATAAATAAATATATATATATATATATCCTTCTTTTTTCACTTGTCATAATTTTTTATTAAAAATAATATTTAATAGATATCATTCATCTCATTATTTTTTTAAAAAATAATTTTATTAAAAAATTTCAGCACGATTAATTTTTTACTTTTTAAAAGAATTAGTTTTACTATTTTTATTTAAATTTTAATTCATTGTTTTAATAAAATTACTTTATTATTAAAAATTATTCCCAACTCAAATAATGGTAATAATTTTATATCCTTATAAAATACTCATTCTATTGTTTTTAAAAATATTATTACCATTATTATTTTAATGAATAATTTTGTCATTGTAAACTATAATAAAATGAAACTCATTTAAATATTCTATTATAAAAATTATTTTATAATTTATATATTTTTATATATGAGCTATTACAGACACTAATATAATTTCTTATAAATATTTTGTGAGATACGTATACGTAACCAAAGATGAAGTGATCCAAGCTATTTTCCCACCCGACCTTAGGGTATCTGTTACGGGCGTTCAACGAGTCCTAACTGGTACTCATTGAATATCGTATGTTATGGGCGATCAACGAGTCCTAACTGGTACTCATTGAATATCGTATCAGTCGGACACCCACTAGGGGTCAGGGGACGTACGCCCAATGCATGAATTTTTTTTTTTTTTTAGTTTTTGGGGTTGCCGCCCCAACATTACATATATTTAAAAATCTTAAATAGTATTTGTTAAATAATAAATAAATATATAATATTTACATTAAATAATAAATAATTCTATAAAATTAATGACTGATCTAATCGTAAATCTCATGTCGGACACTCTAATAAATTAAAATTATTATAAAAAATAATCTATCAAATAAGAGTTTAATGAACTGATAATATAATAATATAATAAAGAGATCAAACTCACTCTAAGAATTAGGAATGCCCTTAGTGCGACCACTTATTTATCAGAACTAACAGTTGAGCATGCATACAGTGTGTGTATACTGTTTACATATATATCACAGGGTGAAAATCATGTTCAAGAAAGAAAATAAAACATAATCTTTGCTCGAACTCCACATCGAACTTGGATGAAACAACAGAAACCCAGTATAAAATCGCATTAACGAATATCACAAGAATTAACAATTTTGCTAAAAGAGCAACACACGCAGCACAAACCCTAAACAGCTAGATCAGTAACCGAGAAAAAAAAAGAGGAAGAATTAGCTAATATATGTACATTAAGGTACTGACACCAATTTATAGGCCCTCATGGAGTATAGATACAAGGTGATCGCGTACCTGAACATATGGATGGTGCGTGAATAGCTTTTGAGAGACCTAAAGTCCATTCAAGCACCATGATACACTAATGCTAAACGCATGCCTACAGTTTTGCATCCTCGAGAACCTTTCCTTATTGTGAATTTGAAGCCAACATGTAGTAGTATAGAATTTCTGATGTTTCTTGTTCATCAAACTCTCCCTTTCTATGATTCTGCTATGTCATCATTTCTACTAAAATTATTGTACTACCTGAGATGTTGTTGATAATCCATTGTGAACACGAGGATCAATCAACCAAAATGGGACTGACAGAGCATTATTTTCCTTTAGACACTCCTTAAATTTTTCTTTCCAGATAATCCAAACAGGGTGAGTTCACAGGTGAATCTGGGATCCTTTTGTGTAGCCGAGAGACATTCTTATAAAAAGTTGAAACCAAAGACCTATCCACGTCCACATGAGAGTTGGAAGTTTGAGACAGCAATGATTCAACATGTACAAATGAGTCTGAATCAGTAAAATGCCCGTGATTACCAATGTGCCTGGCTCTGTATCCCATACTCAGGAACTTTCTGTTCACATGAACTAAAAACCTTGTGCCGAGTTTCTGCAGGCAAATCCTTCAGGAGATTAGCAATAGCCAGCTTATGCTTCATTTTCAATTCATCGAGTTCCTTCCGTTGCTCCATCAATAAATTCTCTAATTTTTCCACAAGGTTTCTTACTTCAGGTGGCTTATTGCCATTCTGAGCTTCAGAATTTTCACCCACAGACAATGGGCCATTGATGCACTTAGACTCTTTAAGGTCTCCATTATGTAGATTGCATAACCGAGGATCCTCAGATTGAATTTTCTTTTCCTCCTCACCCTCATCATCATGGTATTCACCATTTTGTGCAGGATCATCCAGCTGAGAAGACGAGTCTGAAGGAGTAGGTCTCCCTGGGGAGTTTCTACTGAGATCCTTAGGAGAGTCTGACCAGTACCTCCGACCTGAAGGCAATCGTTCTATAACTAGTTTACCTGAAGGGATCTGCCAGTCACTTGCCACTATGGATAGCTCATCTTTACCTTCAATTTCACAGTTATCAGACCTTGAAACACATTCACCAATATTATTCCCCAAGTCTTTGCTTGACAGCCAATCGGGAATATGTGTCTGTATTTCGGAGTCAATCATTGCTGCAATAGTTGTGACATCTTGATCGGTTAAGTCCAACTCCGCGACCATTTCACTTGCAACACTAATTGAAGTATCCACCTCAATATCAAATGGAAAATATATATTGTGAACATGACCTGCTGAGTACAAATGATAAGTTATATATGGAGCCAACATTTCTTATCAAATACATGAAAATCGAGAGAACAGGTACAGAACCTGCTTGATCTGCAATACGCAGTTTCAAAAATATTGTGTTAATATCTTTCCTCAGACCCTCAACCATGAAATCATGACTTGATTCAGTTGGAACATCATCCTTGGCACCTGTAAAATTGGAATTAACATTAAACTGTTGTATAATAGACATCCTTTTGTATGTCAGAAGGAATTAAAAAAAAAAAGAATAATGCGAATAACCAGAAAAGAAAGTACAGACTAACTAAGCTCCTCTAATAATTAATAAATCTTCTAATATTTATTTACCCGATTGATGAGCATCAATTGGTAAAGATAGCCCAATAATTTCATTATCACCGTCTGACTGGAGAAAAGGATCCAACAACAATTCTCTAGCAGACAATCTCTGAGAAACCTTTGCAATACATTTTTCAATGAATTCTCTCACCCCGCGATCTTTCACCTTCTCCAACGATGCAGGCTTGATTCCCTACAGATAATAATGCAGAATCAAATCAGAGTTTTCTTTTGTAAGAAGAAGCAAGTTTATACGTTCGAAAGCTCTCCAATCGGTCCTTTTATAATTCAAGCAAGTTGTTATTAGAATCTCAAAATTCAAATTTAATGCCTTAATAAAATTAGGAAAAAAAAATATCTACAAACTTATGGTGTAATCCACTTAAAGTTTGAAGTCTTATATTAAGCCAAATGAAACTGTAGAGCATTTCAATCACCACTTGAAAACTCCATCAAAAAGTCTAAATGGAAGCAATAAACATCAGAACCTCAGGTTATTTGATCCAAGTTTTTGACCACTTGGAGTCACTTGCATTTGTGCAATCGTAATACTTGCATGATGAGGATAGGGTTGTGTCAATTAATATGGGAGGGATATTCCTCCAATTAGATTTTTGTGTTCTTTTTTCCCTAGAACAAAGCTTCACAATTTTTTTTTTCTTTTGCTTAAAACTTTGTGAGTATACATTTAACACCCCCTTCCACAAGCACACAGAGACACACACCTCTCAGAAAAGGGCCATACTCATTCATGGAAAACAGAAAATGAAAAGCAGGAAAAAAGAAAAAAAAAAGAATCAACTGACAGAAATAAATCTCATAAAAAAAGAATCAAAGATTTCGGTAGCCTTACAGATGTAACTTTTTTATATATTTGAGCTGCATTGGCACACTCCACATATGGATACTCAAAGGTTACCAATTCCAGGATGCACATGCCAAAGGCATATATATCAACAAGCTCATTGTATTCTTCCTCATACAACTCTGGAGCCATGAATTCTGGAGTCCCTGCAAATAACCAAGATCACAAGAGTCAATCACCTAAAATTGTGAGACCTCATCCATTAGCGACTCAATTTCAAACAAGTGCAACTCACCAATAACACTATGTGCTAAATGAGCCTTTTGAAGAATGGCAGCTAACCCAAGATCTCCAATTTTCACCTCACCTTGATTCCCATTAACAAAGATGTTATCACACTTCAAGTCTCTATGGATCACTGGTGGGTCATGGCTGTGGAGGTAGAAAAGGCCTTGCAAGATCTGTCGTGACCAATTTTTCAGTGCTCTCAAATCAACATGCTTGTGTTTTTTACGGTACCTAAGAAAAGTCATAATAAATCAAATATATTACTCTTAAGAAAAAAAAAATATATAAATCCCTAAAAAGCAATAAAACACATTCCAACTCTCTTCAGGAACTACTACAGACATGTGGACAAAAGTTCAAAACATAATATGATCATCATGAACAATTCAAGATCTTTGTAGACAGAACCAATCATTTTCCTCAATCCTGTGGCAAGCATATCCAAGGGGATCAAACTCACTGGCGCAGCGTTCCAGAAGTGAAAATCTCAGTAATGAAATTGATATTATTATGCACGGTGTCAACCCATGAGTTGTAAAACTTGATAATGTTCTTGTGCTTCAGAGTCTTAAGAAGATGGACTTCAGAGTAGAGACGCTCCAAATCTTCAGAATTACGCAGCACATCAGCCAACTTAACCTGATTCCAAGCCACTTCAATTCCTTCCAATTCATCAAAAGCTCTATATCTGAAATATCACAAAATAGATCAAGAACAAACAGAATTCCAACAAACACGCGTGTGTAATTTGCCTAGCATAAGTCTCCAAGTAACGAACTGAAATTCAGGAAACCAGGAAGACTTAAATCAATAAGAAGAATTCAAAGGATACACTGTTTTGAATGATCCCTTTCCCAAAACCTCCTTATACTGCAAAAATCATCAAAAAGTCATAACATTAAGAGAAAACCAATAAAAATGAAACGCAACTTGACAATCATACATGAATAATATATTCACGGCATTCAAAAACGCAAGCACTTAGATTCAGGAAGAAAAAAATACACAAAGCTTCATGGAAATCACGTAATTATAACGCTTGCACATAAATACGCAGAGATAACCAAATTCAGAAACTAACAATCAAACATCAGCATAGAGTTTAGTAGAAGATACTAACACGACCATATCGTCCAGTTGGATCGATCTCCGCGAATTCTGGATCCGAGTCATCGGGATCCTGCTCAGCCAAAGAATCACCAGCCATTCTCGTCTCTACAAATTTATCAAATCTCAATAACTAACCATGTCAGATTGAACCAATCGAATCAAACCGATCCAAAAAAAAAATAAAAATCAAACAACCAAGCGAATATATTCGAAATTTCCTGTGTGATCGCGACCTTACGATGTAGCAGAAAAAAGAAAGGAGAATGAAAAAAAGATGAGATTGAAGAAGATGAAGATATAAAAGGTTAGGGTTTTAAAAGAGAGGAGAAAAGAAAAGGCGCGAGGAAGAAAAGCAGAGAACAACGGGTATGGCAAGATACAGAGAAGAAGAGAACGTGGGCGAGGACGACGCGTGTGACCTTTAAACTTTCATCATTCAAGAGAACCGTTACGTGGCCTTGCCCGGTGCCCCCCTTCAGGAGTTAGGCCTCTTAAAAGTGCCATTTTGGCTCTTTATGGTATGCAACGAGATTGTCAGAGGTTGCGGGCAGGCAAAATAAAGATCTACCAAAGCCATGTGATGTGCTTATATTTTTATTAGTGAGAATTCATTACAAACTTTATTTTTTAAAAAATTGCCAACAACTGTTACATTGAATGAATAGGACTCATCTTTTAATTGAAAGTGTTAAAAGTACAAAAAAAAAAAAAAGAAAATTATATTACAAGAGTTTTTTTATTTAAATTTTATAATAACTTAAACAACAATTATTTGAAAATACTTGATATAAACTTAAAGGAGGAAAAGAAATATAAAAACAATTTTTTTTTAACCATGAAATGTAATTTTATTATAATTTATTTGAAATTTATGATCTAATAAAATTTTTAATTGAGTAGCTACGAGCAACTCTAACCTACGCTATTTTTGGTATGGGTTGCAAAAGCCATTGCACGCCAAACTCCTTGCCATTTAAAGCAGGTGAAGGCCCATGACTACCCTTTTTATTTTTAGTTTTCTTGTTTAGTTTTTTTTATTCTTTTTAATATGTATTTTAAGGTAATTAAGTATTTTATTTTTATTAAATTTTTCAAAAATAATTTAAATTTATTATATATTAAAAATTTATATTAATTGATAACTATTTTTATCTATTTAATTACAATCAATGTTTATAAATTTTGATAATTAGTGAAATATTAATAATTTTTATGTATTAATAATAAATTTATAATGTAATATTTAGTTTGATTTAAAATATTATAATTCATTTGTTATTTATTTATTTATTGACTTATATATTTATTAATTTTAAAAAATAGTATAAAAGAAAATAATAAAGTTTATAATTAAAAATATGAATTTAAAAATTAAAAAGATATTTTTAGAATATTTTTTTAGAAAGAGAAATAATGTAAATATAGAGAAATGAGTTAAAGATAATGTGAATTTAAACGGAATAGAGGAGTTATCCTTCAAATTTGGAAGGATGGATGAGTTGAAGATGGTGGTAAGCCCATATTCACTTACTTAAATTTGATAAAAACTTTTAATTAAGTGATATTTTAAAGGCTAGGAGTGTTTGGTAGGTTAATCAGTGTTGAACTTTTTGTAGACAAAGATGGGCTAATCAGAGGAATAATTAATTGGGGTGAAACCTTTGTTCTGTAACTTCCATTAAGAAACGAATAATTTACTATTAAATGAAATAATGTTTCTCTTTGGTCAAAGCCGCCTCGTCTCATCACGTTTTGCATATCTTAGTATTATTTAAAGTGAACATTCATAATAATTATGTATTTATTTATATATTTATTTATTTATTAATTTATTTTGCACTTGCCAATTGCCTTACACCATAGTGCCTATGGTGCCTGCGCCTGGAGGAGCCTAGGTAGAACTTTTCCATGAAATATTTTTTACTATTTTTTAAGTTTGAAACTAATACTCTTTCTCGTGCGTATAATGATATATGTACTTAATTTATAATAAAGAGATATTATTAATGAGTTAAATAAACAAGCAGACATATTTTTGATGAGATTCGAAAATAAAACCTGATACTGTGATTTGACTTAAAAATTATAACTGTCGGGTAAAATTTTAAATAGTAACAAGCTTTTAAGTTCCACTTTAGATACTAAAAGTTAACTTACCAACAGACACGATCTAATACATTGATTGTATCTGCTCACCGTGAGAGAAAATCACGTCCCCGTTGGTCAAGTTAATATCAGGTCACATGTTCCTTGATCATACTTTCTGTGCAGAAAAGGCCATGTATAGGTGTGTTAGCTTTGAGAAGATGTGTTTGTTACCGGTGCAATGTACGAAGCGTTTTAGGCGTGAAACCTGTGAGATAAATGGTTAAAGAGACCAAAGATCGATGACGTACGTCTTTGACAGATAAAACACCTAGTAACAATGTATGTATTAGAGTGCAATGTTTAACAAATACTAAATGATGATGGGAGCATCCATTTGGAACGTACGCGAGTGATTGTAATTTTTTTTTTTTTTTTTTTTTATCTTGGTTATTAGGATAGTGAGTATTTATAAAAGAAAGAGTCCTTGAACATAAATGACAAAAGTTGATTACATGCTCAATGGGGCATATGATGATCTTACAAAGTGTGAGGTGTGAGTTTTGCCGTAACATGTACAAGGTTATTGGTATCTCTTGC
>JAJIYU010004519.1:0-24472 GCA_030144865.1 Tinospora cordifolia
ATATATATATATATATTGTGGATAAAGTGGGTTGGATAAATCAAAAGAACAAAAAAAAAAAAAGAATGATGGTGAAATGAATTAATTTTATATACCTATATGTTTATGCTTGTATATGAATATATATATATATATGACGATGATAAATAAAAAATATTGGATAAGATAAGAAGAAGCCATTATTTTTTACTTTGGGTGATAGTGGAACCCACCCCAAAATTGTTGTAAATATGAGATATTCATTCTTCATGTCTCACTCAATTTTCTCACGGCACTCCATTTGCCATATAGAAAGAAAGAAAAAGAGAGAAAAAAAAAAGAGAAAGAAAGAAAAAGAAAAAAAAAGAGGAAAAAAAAGGAATGAAAAGAGAAAAAGAGAAGTGCTCACTTTTGAAGATCTGACACTTTGGGTAAATTATTTTCCACATCTTTTCTATTAAGAACTATTATAAAAATTATAAATTATAGTTTTTATAGTGTAGTTTTCAATTAAGGTAATAGTTTATTGTACAACTCAAAACTATGATGTATTTTCCTTAAGAATAAAACTACACAATATATATATATATATATATATATATGTGTGTGTGTGTGTGTGTATCATTGTGTTCAGATTAACAAGTAGAATACATACATACATACATATATATATATATATATATATATATATATATATTATTTGTATCCTTGTGGACCATAAGAATTTATATGGTAGTTGGAAGTCGACAAATAGGGGGTATACCCATTAATACTAAAATTTTAGTGGGTGAGTAATAAAATGTCCAAAAAAAATTTTGTACTCAATGACACTGAAATTATGATTTTTAGAGATCAATTGATATATTGAATTCACATTTATGTGATTTGAGGATTAATTAATAAATATAGAAAAAAATGTATCAGGGTAACATAATGTTAAATAATAGGAAAAATTGTTATATAATGTTATATCATATTATGAAATACTTATTAAAAAAAAGTATGTAATATAGGAAATAATTAAGTTTTTCCTATTTATGGTATTGAATTGCCAAATTTATGAAAATAGCTGGTAATTGTGTACAAAGGTGGGACACATGTAAACAATATAGCTTTTTGGTATTTTAGGTCAATATTAAGGGTTTATTAACACAAATTGACCTTGTTGATCAAATACATAACAGGACCACAATTGACCGCGTCAATCCTTTGATTGACCAAGGACCATAAAGTTAGATTTGAGCCAAGTTTTATGTAGATATTAAGAAACCACATTGATCATGTAAGATCAAACATCAAAGGGACGTGACTGATCACTACAGGAGCATCGGGAGCTGAGCATCCTTGTCAGTAGTGTTTTCTAATTTATCATTTAACTTGTTATTCTGTTCATAAATAAAATGTATTATATATTGAGATGCATTTGCAATCTTTAAATGGGTTTTTAAATAAAAATGTGTACTGAGTCTCGAGGTCTGGGTGTAGCTTAGGGTATTGAAAGTGGTAAAGCATTGAGTACGAGTGTCTATCATACCTGGGGGTACGATAGGGGCAGGTCTATCAATTGGGCTTCCCTATGGAGGATCTAAGGCTATCACACATGAGGTATGAGCTGGCAGATTCCTATGATATGATGTGAGAATACGCCTAACCATTGGATACACCCACTTAAGTAGATTTATTATTGCCTTGTAGGCTATTGAGAGCTTCAGCATGTGTTTTCAGCATTAAAACCATTTTCAAAATGGAAAGTGTATGACTATATTGTAGATTTAGCATTCATTACCATTGCATTCACTCACATTATTATTATTGTGCATGCATACATGACATTATTTTTGTAATACCCTGAAAACTCAATACCAAATGAAACAAAATTCAAGGTCTATTCAGTAAAATTTGGGTGCAAAATGAAATTAAGCTCATTTCAAGCTAAATTGGGTAGGTTCTAAAACTCTCATTTACAGACCTTTAAGCATCGAAGATCACCTGAAATGAAGCAAATGGACTTAAATTGGCCAATTGAACAACATATCCAAAAATTAGCTCAATTGGTCAAGATTAGGGTTTTCTTTTTGTCAAAACACCTTCAGGTGTTTAAATTAGAAAAGAAATGGAATATAGGGTATTTCAAGGATTCGAAATGACCTGAAATTCCATGGGATGGCATAAACTAACAAGACACGTGACATATCCAAAAATCAGGACAATTAGCCAAGATTCGGGTGAAGTACCTTCAGTGGGCTCTAAATAAGGAAGGTTTTTAAGGAAAAATGTCTTGGGAGAAACTATACCTTAAAATTTGTGTCTTGATCATGTGGTTCCAAAACTACAGGTTATACACCTAAATTCATAGTGCTTAGGGAGATATTAAATTTTATTAATTCATGTGAACCCATGAAGGCATGGCTACCCAAAGCATGTGCAAGTTACATGGGTGGAACACCATGATCGGGTGCACCCCACCCTACTCAACCACCATGGGACGTCTTCCTATATTTGATTTCATAAATCATGATCTAATGTACCACACAAATGATTTAGTGCACCACACATTTGGGACGTCCCACCTAGGATTTGGAAACCCATAAAGATTAATTCCATGCACCAAACAAGTAATCATGTGTTCCATGCCTCACCTAAACAAAATCAGTCCATCCATGCACCTGTGTGTGTTCACACATGTGAATTAACCTAATTAGAAAGATTTTAAATCTGAACTGATGCTCATGAAACCCTAGCCGTCCCACACTCTCAAGAGAGAATAAAAAATAGAAACTTTCCTCTCCCATTTTGGCACCAAAATTGAGTGATTCTCACATATGGGACGCCACCCTTGGGTTTAAACCAAATTGGAGAGTTTCCTTAAGCTTAGATATGAATATTAGACTATGTTATGGTGTCCCCTCAAGACTGATAGCATGCTCCCCACGCTCAATGTCCAAAGAAGAAAGATTTTCATTATACACTAAGAGTGATGCCAAACAAAGGAAATGGACAAAGGAAAGATTCTTGCTCACATGTACTTGCCAAACTAGACTAGAAACTTGCTATGCTCACTAGATCACGTCCCAACTGATATTAGCATTATTTTAAGTCTGAAAATATCCTTTGATATTAATTAAGAAATTTAAAAGAGAATCAAATCATGGCTCATAAGAGAATTGGCAAGTTTAGTAATCCGTGTGCACACTTACCATGTCTCTCTTTTAGTGTTTGGAAACTTGCTCAAACCTTGAGAGCTGCCCTAGATGCCCAAGAACTGCCCAAGGACGTCCCATATGCTCATGAGCAACTATAAATACCCCCCTAAGTTGCACACAGTCCCTCATTCCAAGAACAAGAGAGATTCCTCACAATAGTGCTCTCTAACTTCTTCTTCTTCTTCTTCTTCTTCTTCTTCTTCTTCTTCTTCTTCTTCTTCTTCTTTTCTCTTCGTTTTCTTTTGTGCAAAGGTGAGAGACTTTTAGTTCCAGCATTTAGTGATTAGTAGAGAGTTGTTTTGCTAAGATTCAAAAGTGCCAAAGTGAAGGGAACCTCTGCTGGAATTTGGGGAAGACATCTCATCTAAGGTGGAAGTTGCTTTCTTAAACATTCTTTTCAAATTTGAACCATTAGCATGTTCATTCTTGTGTGACGTTTTTGTGTCTTTTCTAAAAAATCATGAGGCAATTTTCACTTCTATTTTTCAATATTTGGGTGTGTTTTAGTTTGGATGAATATTCAAGATCATGCATTTATGATGCTCATTTCATGTTAGTATCATGTTTAGGAGTTATTCTAAAGTTTGGTGCATGATATTAAATGTTGAGTGAATTGTTTTGTGATTTATTAAATTCTGAAATTATTTTCAGCTTGTTCTTATATTCTAAAATTTTATTTATATTTCATGAATGTGGGATATAAGATGAGAAGATGGTAATACAAACCACGTACCATCATAGTAGACACTTGGTTGCTATGGGTGTTCTCTTCTTATGATTAATTCATAAGGTTTATAATACCTAAGTGATTGGTTGGTAGGTTAGAGTCCCTAAGTACAAAGTCCAATGAAAATGGCTAAGAAATCTCATATTTCACTCTAAGGAGTCACTTAGTTGAGAACATCAAGGGTTAAACAACTCTTTTGTTCTAAGTTACAACTTTACACAATCTTGATGCTTGAAACGCCTAATTTTTTAAAGTGTTTGAATTATAGATATGATAGTGATTTGAATATGAAAATGGTTGTTTAAGATCCACTGAGCTTAGTGTTCACCCTTCCTTTAACATTTTTCAGGAAATTGAATATGCAAGGACTTGGGGCATCTCTTTTGAATTTATTTGAAAATTTCTATGTAGGGCATGTTTGCCTAGTTTTGTTATGAATTCCACTATAATTGTTTTAATAAAAGTTATGTACTTTTTCTCTTTATGAATTAATAAAGATTATAATTTCCTTTTATCTCTTATCATATGGCCTTGTTTATTTTTTATATTAAGGAATGGGATATTGGGAATAGAAAGTCAAGTGTGCGTTACTTGTAAAGTAACACCAGACCCAGCCCGCCTAGTGGTTAAGTCCACTGTTTCAACAGTGGTTAAGTCCAAACACTCATAGTGAAATCGATGGGGTTGGGGTGTTACAGTTTTTCTAGAATTCTTGTCTAAGATATAAATTAGGTTACATTACTCACTATACTACTGTCGACAAAATTGACTTACTACTCTAACATTTTAGGTTCTTCTTCTGCGGATAAAGGGAACAAGGTGGTCATTGCATAAAGTGCACCATGTTTATTTGGTAGGTTGCCTCACGCAGTTTACTATTTCAAGAGTTAGTATAATGTGTAGGAAGTGAAAAAAATATTGTAGATATTTTGACTTAGACATTTTCACTACTGCTACATTTAGGAGACTGAATATATGGTTGACTTTTGTTTAACTAAAAAAATTACTGTAATTATTTTTTCTAGTTGCTTCTACATCTCTTATGATTACTCTAATAGTGTTGTGTACGGTGTTGTGAAGAGGCTTAATAGTGTTCGAACGAGCTCTAGTTGGGAGATAGTTTGTTAGAACATTGCGTCAGTTAGCTTGTCCTTCTCCCTAGGGAAGGGGTCTTGACAATGTTAATATTAGAGCCAAGGTTTTTCAATTAAGGAATTAATGATTGTCAACCTAAGGAACCTCAAAGTAATCACAGAAGTAAGGGGAAACCTTAGGAATGACTTAGAATAGCATAACAGAGTTGCAGACAAAAACTTTCTAACTTATGATTGACAGGAAGAGGAACCAAGTGAGAGTGGTCATATCATGTGGGGAATTTGACTGTCATTAAGAGATAGTGAGTTTTAAGATTTAGAATTTGAACATCGAGAATTAGACTATTACTTAGAGAGAGCTACCTTAACGTGTAGTTATCTTTTGTTAGAAGCATTTAAATTTATGGTCTGCTTAACCTTGAAAATGATGGAAGTTTAATAATTTATGCAAACCACGATGCTTCTTCGACGCGGGAGACCACATAGGATCCCGGAGCCCATGCCAGCACCATCTCCAATTCAGCCCAAGCAGGATCCCATACAGAGGCTCGAGCCTATAACCAGGGCATCTACTACAGCTGCTCAGGCCTACACAACCTTATTGAGAGAGAAACTCGATAGGATTGAGGTTGAGCGACAGAGGGCTGAGCCGATAGCACCCCCTGCACCAGATGTACCTGAGAGAGCTGTAGACTACGCAGAGGTAACCACAGTGAGACAAGTAGATAATTCTAATCATGACCACCTTTTGAAGAGGTTTCTAGATTTGAGACCTAAGGAATTCCATGGGGGTCTAAATGTGGATGTAGTAGAGAACTGGTTTCGCAATATTGAGAAGAACGCTGAGATAATTGAAGTTGTTTGAAGAGAACCAGGTACTTTTTGCGACACACATGCTTGAAGATGAGGTCGCAATCTGGTGGAAGGCTACCCGGATTATAGAGGGGCAAATTACTACATGGGCGTGTTTCTGGAAATTATTTTTGAGTGCTTATGTTCCTGAAACAACGAAGGAGCATAAGAAGGTGGAGTTTTTTACCTTACGACAAGAGGACATGTCAGTAAGGGAGTATACCCATAGATTTATCCGACTGGAGGCTTATGCACCTGAGTTAGTAGGTAATCTGGGGGACAGAGCCAGATTCTTCTGTTGATGGCTGAGGGCCAATATTAGACAGGCCACATCGACATCTACTGAGGCCACTCTTGAGACCATCCAAAGGCAAGTGCTACAGTTCAAGACTGATGGGAGAGATGAGTGCCCTATGGTCTAGATTGTACCAGGTGCCACCGTTCAAACACAACCACAATTATAACCCCAATCATTAACTTAGGGTGGTTATCATGGTAGACCCTGAGTAGGTAGATACTCGAGGAAGAAGAAATATTTGGGGAGATAGTCTAGAGGGGGTAGAGTCAACCATCTTCCGTAGTCCCAATTGTTGCCACCCCAGTTCAGACAGATCAGTTGGTGGGACAACCACTAATTCAATATAGGGCTTGAGGTACAGGTCAAGGCAGAGGTCGAGATTTAGGACATAGATGTTATGGGGCCAGGCCAAACCTATCAGGCTTATCAGGGGCGTTAGATTATATGTTATCAGTGTGGTTAGCCAGGCCACAAATGATATCACTGCTCTATGCTTGTTCCAACTTCCAATTCACCCACCACTACTATTATTCAAGGGAGAGCACAGGCCATCACACAACCTGATCTGGAGGCTACCACTACTCTAGTAAAAGGTACAGTTTCTATTTTAGATCCTACCTTATATGTATTGGTTGATGCTGGCTCTACCTTATCATTCATCTCTGGACATGTCATAGATAGTTGGAACTTAAACCTTTTAGGTTATCCAACTAGCTCATGTTGAGTATTGGAGTCAGGGAGCGCATTTACCCTAACCTAATTTGTGAGGGTTGCGTGTTGAGATTGGGAGATTTGGAGACCATTATTGACCTTCGAATGTTAGAATTCCTAGAGTTTGATGTTATACTTGGGATGGACTGGCTAGCCGCATACCATACACATGTCAATTGTTTCCCCAAGAGGGTGGTGTTTTAGATACCAGGGCAACCTATTATTATCTTTCAAGGTAGTGCCTCTGATAAATCAAGAATTTGAGGTAGAATGACGACTCAAAATGAAATTGATACTCTAGCCGATTTAACCAACTTAGATGAGGGACCTTCACTAATGAGTATTAATGATATTCCTATTATTAGAGATTTTTCTAATGTGTTTCCTGAGGATTTACCTGGCTTGCCTCCTAAGCGAGAAATCGATTTCATTATTGAGGTTATTCCAAGGACACAACCCATTTTGATCCTGCCTTATTGAATGGTGCCTAAGTAATTACAAGAATTGAAGGTCTAGTTAGAAGAATAGATGAGTAAGGGTTTTATTACCCTTAGTGTGTCACCTTGGGGTGCTCCAGTGCTATTTGTGAGGAAGAACGATGGGAGCCTCCATTTGTGTATTGACTATCGATAGTTGAAAAAAGTGACAGTGAAGAACAAGTACTCTCTATCCTGCATTGATGACTTGTTTGACCAACTTAGTGGTGCTACTATGTTTTCAGAGATAGACCTAAGATTTGGGTACTATCAACTAAGGGTCATGGAAGAAGATGTACCAAAGACGGTCTTTCGGACTCGTTATGGGCACTATGAATTCTTAGTCATGTTGTTTGGCGTGACAAATGCCCCTGCGATGTTCATGGGCCTAATGCAAAGAGTGTTGCATCCCTATCTTGACTTCTTTGTCATTTTCTCTATTAATGACATTCTTATTTACTTGAAGGTTAGGGAGGAGAACACTAATACTATAGACTCTTTGAGGTCACTGTTTGTATGCTAAGTTTCGCAAGTGCGAGTTCTTGTTGACAAAAGTCTGATTTTTAGGCCATGTGGTAGTAGTCGATGGTATTTCTATAGATTTGGCTAAGGTCAAAACTATTATTAGTTGGTCGAGACCTACCATAGTGATGGAGATCTGTAGCTTTCTGGGTTTGACAGGCTATTACCATAGATTTGTGCAGAATTTCTCAAGGATTGTTGCACTCATGACAAAACTTACCTAGAAGGATGTATCATTTGTCTGGATAGATAAGTCTGAGGAGCCTTTCTTGAGCTGAAGCGTCATTTGACATCTGCACCAATACTTGTGCTACCTAAACCCAACTATGAGTTGGTGATTTATACAGATGCATGTGGGATAGGCCTTGGGTGTGTGTTGATACAGGGAGACCGAGTGATTTCTTATGCCTCACAACAGTTGAAGGTGCATGAGAGAAATTATCTTGTCTATGACTTAGAGCTGACAACAGTGGTGTTTGCATTGAAGATTTGGCGACACTATTTGTATGGTGAGCATTTTATGCGTTATTATGATCATAAGAGCCTCAAGTACTTGTTTTCTTAGAGATATTTGAATATGAGGCAGAGGAGATGGACAGAGCTACTTAAGAATCAAAGGAGATGGATGGAGCTACTTAAAAAAATGATTTTACCATTGAGCAGCATCCTGGGAAAGCCAATGTAGTAGTTGATGCACTAAGTAGAGTACAAGTCGAGACTACTTGTGTAGCTAGACATATGTCTCAGGAATGGAGGATGATTGATTATGTGACAATGATGAATATCCATGAGACTTCAACCGAGACAAAAATCAGTACACAGATGAGAGCCCAGTCAGTGTTGCTTGCTGAAATCGTGGAGGTACAGCTTTGTGACATTGATTATGTGATGTACCAGGTTTGGGTTAATGACACTTCTCATGTGGAGTAGTCGATTGACAATGATGGTACACTAAGGCTCAGGAGACGATTGTGGGTACCAAATGGCCGCCACCTGTGACAGGGAGTGCTAGCAAAGTTGCACCGCTCGAGGTACACCGTTTATCCAGGCGCCAATAAGATGTATCATGATGTTCAACGTACTTATTGATGGATGGGGTTGAAGCGAGATATTGCGGCCTTTGTGCAGAGATGTGACATGTGTTAGTAGGTTAAGGATGAGTTCCAAAGACTCGATGGGTTATTACAACCCTTGGCTATTGTTGAGTAGAAATGGGAGCACATTACTATGGATTTTCTAATGGGGTTACCCCAGATTCTACGGAGACATGATACTATTTGGGTTATTGTGGATAGATTAACTAAGTCTGCTCATTTTCTCCCGATTCATACCAGAGATTTGGTTGAGAGGTTGAGTGGATTGTATATCTGCAAGATCGTGAGATTATATGGGGTCTTAGTGTCCATTGTGTCTAATAGAGATGTTCAATTTACGTCCCATTTTCTACAGAGCTTACAGAGTCAATTGGGGACTAGAGTAAACTTCAGGACAACCTTCCATCCACAGACTAATGGTCAATTTGAGAGAGTGATCCAAATTTTGGAAGATATGCTCTGTGCATGTGTCCTTGATTTTGGTGGTAGTTGGGAGGATCATTTGGTGTTGTGTGAGTTTGCATATAATAACAGCTACCAGGCAAGTATCAACATGGCACCATTTGATACATTATATGGTCGACCTTAGCGATTGCCAGCTTGTTGGGTCGAGGTTGGTGTTATAGTAGTTTTGGGCCCTACTTTTATTTAGAAGCAAAATGAGAAAATCCAACAAATCCGTCAGAACATGAAGGCAACTCCGGATCGACAAAAGAGCTATATAGATAACTGAAAGAAGATCCTTTGAATTTGACGTTGGTGACCATGTACTACTTTGCATTTCTTCTCGGAAGGGGCAGCCTCGTTTTAGCATTTTAAGAAAACTAGCTCTGACATATATTGGACCTTTTGAGATGCTCAAGAGGATAGGTCATATAGCTTATCGGTTGGCATTACTGCCTCAGTTAACGAGAATACACAATGTATTTCATGTGTCGATGTTGAGGAAGTACCAACCCGACCCCTCGCACATGTTAGACTGAAGACATATTGATTTGGGAGATGATTGTACCTATAATGAGGCTCTAGTAGCTATCATTGATCAAGCTATAAAGAAACTGCGCTACAAAGATACCGATGGTACATGTACATTGGAAGTTTCATGGTGTCAAGTAGGACACCTAAGAGTGAGAAGACTACATGACAGGTCATTTTCCTAAGATTATGAGAATCGCTTCTTGATTTTTGTTATCTTAGTAAATTTTGAGAACGAAATTTGTTTTAAGGAGGGAAGACTATAAAAGGAAGAAGGTGGTCATTGCATAGAGTGCACCACATTTATTTTGGTAGATTTTCTCACACGGTTTACTATTTTGAGAGTTAGTATAATGTATAGGAAATGAATAAAATATTATAGATATTTTGACTTAGACATTTTCATTACTAATACATTTAGGAGACTATATTTTAAAAAATAAATTATTTTATAGTTTACTCGTGCAAGCGCGAGGTGAAAAAAAAATGAGAAATTTGGAATGATCATGAAGATCATACTTTCTTTTTTTTTTTTTTTTTTTTTTTTTTTTTTTTTTTTTTTTTTTTTTTTTTTTTTTTTTGAAGATCAACAAAAATAAGAATGGCAGTTTGAAAGCTTACCTTAGTTGTTGTGAAGTTTGATAAGGCAGATTTGTCTATTTCGCGTGATAGAGCTTTTGGGGCATCAAAGAAAAAAAAAATTCTGAGGAAGCTATTTTGAAGTTTGTTTGATTGATTAAAACGGGTCAGATTGAAGTGAAGAAACTGAGCGTTGACAAAGAAACAACAAAATTCATAAAATTTTGGAAAATAGGGGAGGCTTCACGAACCAGAGTTTTTCTGTGATGTGGTCTAACAATCTAGGCAAAAAAAAAAAAAGAGAGAGAGAAACTAGAACAATCCGGAACTAAGAAGAAGCAGAACGCGATGAAGAAGGGGCTCAGATCTGTCGCTACTGGACAGAGAAGAGAAGAAGGAAAATTCTGATTTAGATTGAGGTTGGTGGTGATTCACGAACCAGAAGAAGAGGAAACGATTTCAGATTTAAAATTTGTGATTTCTAGGGCATCGTCCAACGAAGGAAGAAGAAGAGGAGATGGAAAACTAGCAATAATCTGGATTTGGGGCGTTTGTGTAGAAGAACCAAAGAAGAAAGAAAAAAATCTGAAACATAAATGGATTTCTGGTTTGGGTGTCCGTGAAATGGAAGATGAGGAAGCAAGAAAACGTGATTTTGGGTAAATTTCCGGTTCGTGATCTTATCTAAAATCTGAATTTTGTGGTTCAAAAATTTGGGTTTTTTTCGGGATTTTGAGTTCAGCGAAGATAGAAAAAAAAAATGGCTGCAGATTTTTTAGTTTCTGATTTCACGGTTGAAAAAGAAACAGGGGAGATGATACCCCAAATTTCTAGTTTGAATCCTTGATGTGTGGTGTGTTTTGACAAATTTCTGGTTGGGAAAATTGAGAATGAAATGGAAATTTGAGTGAAGAATGTGAATGAAGTGTGTTTGATGGTTGCTAAAAGTGTTTAAATTTACGAAACATGTTGTATGTTGCTGGATGGAAATTGAGTTTTGCTTATGCTTGCTGGTCGTGGATCAAGAAGAGGAAAGAGAAAAAATATCTTTAGTTGTTGTTGTTGCAATGTTTAGACGAAGAGGAACAAGGAATCGAAGCTGCTGGTGCGATTTTTAAGAAGATGATGAGTTAAACGTGTTTGATGCATCTCAGATTTGGGGAGTTTTTAGATTTTGCTGGTTGGGGTTTTGTTTGGACAATAAACATGAAGAAGTGGCTGCTGGTGCGTTTTGTTGCGAATGATGTGGCTGCTACGTGGGCAATGAAGAACGAAAAACAACTGCTGGCGCGCGCTATTACGATTGGACAAAGAATGTAACTGTAACACTAGATGTGTGGTGTGCGTTCGTCGTTGGACGTCGTTCCTGCAACGAGGACGAAGAGCAATGTCCGAACTTCGGACTCAAATCTGAAATCTATTAATATTTTTAAATTTAATTTTAAATTTTAGATAGTTCAAAATAATTAATTATTTAATTAATCTTAGATGTACAAAATAAAATTTAAAAAAAATAAAATAAACCTTCAGTAGCTAAAAAATATGAGATTTGAAGCCTTGTTAAATATTTTATATTAAAATTATTATTTTGGTCCATGTAAATTTTTGGATCGATATTAGAATACGAATATCGAAGTTTAGGAAATTTTGAGATTAAAAACTAAAACCTTATTTGAAAGTTGGATGCAAATAATAAATATCAAAATTTTTTTTATTCAAATAGAAATTTATTGAATCAGTTAAGAAAAAGATCTAAGATGAAAATTATTTTATTTTAAGACTTAGAATCAAAGAATTTGTGATGGAAAGAATATAATTTGGAAATGAGTAAACTTTCATGAAATGAATAAATTATTTTAAAAGATGTAACTTAGGGATTTTTCTATCAAAAATTAGTAACTTGGGATTTAGTTTAAATTTAAGATATAAAAATCTTATTTTAAGTAGAACTAAAATTTAAGTTTTAGTGTTTTTATTAGTTCTAGTCTAAATAGATTTATTTAGAATTTAATAAATCATAGAAACTTGAAATTTTATTTTATAAGAGTTTTATTTTTAGATTAGAAGTTTAAATTAGTAAAAGTGTGATTTTTCTAAAATATAATTATAAAAGTATTTTTAAACATAAATTTGGAAAAACACTGAAAACTTAGAACGTAAATGGAAATAACTCTAAATTAGATGAAATGAATATTTAGATTTTATAATAAATCTAGAAACTATTTAGGTTTGGAAATAAATTTGAATGAGATTAATTATAAAATTAGAACTTAGAAAGTTTTTATTGATCTTTTAAATTTCAAATTCTTACCACGATGGAATATCAAATAGTTCGAAAGAACGCAAGGGAGCCCTGAAGATCTACGGAATCAGGTGGGCATGATTTTCTTACTCATACATATTATATGGATTTAAATTTTAAAGTATTTGTTTGAATAGTTCTAGGTTATTAAAATTTTATTATGAAATTGAGTGAAATTGTTTGGTATGTCTAAATGATGTGTGTTGGATGATTGATTGTCATGGCATGTATAAATAGGAAAAATTGCATTTAGGAAAATATGCACTTAGACTTTATCATTCAATTATGTAAATTGTCATTTTCAGTAACATGCATTAATTGATTAATTTTCTTTTGTATTGTGTGATGCCTAGTGTGATTGAATTTGATTGTAAAAACTAAAATAAGACGAAAGTTTATTAAGAATCCACGTACCGATGTAATCAACGATCTTGAAGCGGATCGAGATGGTATCTCCTATATGCCACCGCTTAAGATCGACGAGCTACAAGGCGGATCGTAGGTATTCCCTACCAGAGCTGCCTGCGATAGCTTGAAGTCTTTGGGAGTCAGTACGAGGCTGCAAAAAGTATTCTCTCTTAGGCTATGATTAGAGCATCGATTAATTTTAGACCATCACCGAGACCTTCTGGAATTAGTTTAGATCATGGGGAATATCGAGAGGCATCTCAACCCTCTTCCGGTCTTAGATTTCGATCAAAACTAAATGAATATTTGAAACGTCTAATGTGTGAATGTGGTTGTAATGTTTTGGATTGGGTCTATATAATGCGTGTGATGTGTACAAATGATCCACTGGGCTTTCAAGCTCACTCCCATTTTATTTTTTAGTAACACTTGGACGTAATACACGACAGTCTACGTCAGAAGACTCGCATTTTCTATTGGACACCTCATGGGGAGATCGTCCGGGGTAAGTGACCTTGGAGGTCTTATTTTATTTACTTTTTACTGAAATGATTTTCATGTATTTATTTTGGTTTTAAATTCTGTCGATCAGATTATTGAACAATATTATACGTTTAACATTTTTCGTTTTAATAAAAGTTTTAAAGTGAATCCGCTGCATGATTTATGATTTGTAATCTATGACTTAAGTTGTCTTATTTTTTGTACAAAATGTACTTTGTGATATTTTTTCTAAAAATTACTACCTGATTTGGAAATTGAAATTGAAGAAAACGAATTTTAACAGAAGAAAAATTTAAGTAGCATCTTGATTTTCAATGGGTGATGATCCACACGTGAAGTAACACATGACAGGAGGTCTGGTTGAATTTGGGGTGTTACAGCTCACCCCACTAATCTCTCTTTTAGGTAATCATTGAAGACACTTGTGATGACAAGTGGCAAAGGGCATTTTGTAGTCATGGTACACCTCATAGTGAAGGTTGTGAAGGAGTAGGATTCTATCCAATATTTTTAGTTGTAGGGCATGATACCCACATTTGATTTATGTTTGGTTGACTTATTTATTGACTTCGACCATGAGGACAAGTATTGGTTCAATGACTAATTTGAACTCAAGCCACAAGATCAGAGTTTTTCACTGTTGATGAGTTTTGTTTAATTATCACATCATTCCTATGTTCTAGTCATGAATATTATTAATTGTTATGTTTTCGCACTCTAATGTTTTAGTTGGGATGGTTGTGATTAATAAGAAAGAAAGAATATAAGTAATGTCCTGATTCCTGAATATCAAAAGCAGGAGTGGCCAGACGATTGACTTGAATTAGGTCTCGAGTTGAGAGACGAAGACACCCAATCAGTGGCGATTTTGACAGGATTTGAGGACTGGGGTGTTACAACACTGATTACTGTGATACTCTGCCACAGTTTTATGACCATTCTGTTGTAACTCCCTCTAGTTACCATGGGAGCCTACTGCAGTAATGCATTTGCACTTCACTTTTTTCACTTGTGCATTTTGATTACTACGGTAATCATTTCTTTTACCACAATACACAAAAGCATGACTACATGAAGACTCATCTAACATGATTTCCTTGCACATTAATGCCATATAGGATAAGAAATTACTAGAGTACAATTCAAAAGTGTTAAAAACACATGAATCGCTAAAAATAATGCATTGAATACTAATTTTCAAGGTTGAAGACTCAAGAAGACTCGGAATAACAATACAAGGATGAGGAGGAGCTAAGCTATAAGCTGGAAACGAATTCTAAGTTTTAAATTATTATCTTGATTCAAATAATGTACACATGTATGCTTGTAGTCTAGGATTATGTTTTGAATTAAATGTACATGTTATGCCTTGAATATCCATGCTTTGTGTAGTATGATGAATGTATGCTAAGGCATGATTCAATGATGGTTGCAATTTCATGATCAATGCTACAATAATGACTTGTTAACATGTTTAGGATAGTGTTAGAATGATTTTTACCATGCTCACATGTTATTTTCCTGTTTCATATCTGATTCAATATGCTATTGTATATTTTGTCATTAAAGAAAGATTAATAAAGATTATATCCACGTACTGGCATGGTTATAGATTTCATCGTGAGTGTTTCAACTCAGACCTAGCCTACCGGTTATTTGACTTTTTGATTTGGAACTGCGTGTTTAGATTGATCCCACTTCCTTGATTGGTGAGCTGGAAGTTTGGATTAACCTCGCTTCACAGTTGAAGCATTTGAGCATTTTGATTAACCTCACTCCCTTGATTTAGAACACTGAGGTGGATTCCTTTTGATCATAATGTCAACTAATAAACAACCAACTGTTTGAATCACCTAATCTATGAAAATGTTTGACATGTATGATTTATTTGATTGAAATATTGATTTACATATTTAGGATGATCTACTGAGCTCTTTTATCTGACCCCTCTTCTCTAACATTTCAAAAAATCAGTAATCAGAGGCTATGTGAACAAGTTAAAGTCTACCTTAGTCATTACTTTCAAAATTTACTGGTTTCATCCTTTTATTTTAAGTTAGGTATGTTGGCCCCAATTTTCCACTATCAAATTCAAAGATGTTTTATTTAATAAACTCAAAGGTTCCTGCAACTCTTGAATGTCAAAGATATATTTTCAATCATGAAATTTCAATTGGTTTACTTTATTTCAAAATGTTTTATGTGAAATCTATGTGAGTTATCGTAAACCAAGAAGTCTCATAGAATTGGGATAGAAAGAAAGGAAAGAGATAGAGAAGAAAAAGAGAGAGAAAGAGAAAAAGTAACGTCTCCCCTCTTGGGTGGCCATGATATTATGAATGATGTTTGGCACATGTCCTAACATGCCAAATTATTGTTTTGAGGGCATTACGATAATTGCCCTTTTGGAACTGAAATAGGGCCACACAGGGGAGGCAGGGTGTTACAGTCCCAAATTTCTTTAGTTGTTTTTTTCTCTTCAATAATTGACAAGATATTATCTGTCAATGTTAAATGCAAATTCATTGCATCAACATCTATCTTCTTCCATTGTTTATCATCTATATCTCTGCTAGTCTACCTTCAATGGTTCTAAGCAATCTTCCTTGTATAGAAACGATTTAATCTTGAGCTCTCATAATGAGAGGTTAGTCTCATCAAACTTAATGATCTTGATCTTTATTGTTATATTAAGTACTGCATCAACTCCCATTAATTTATGTAACACATTCACCACCCCCCCCCCCCCACGCCCCCACACCCCAACCACGTGCCCCAAGCCCACTTCATTCAATGATATTTTCTTTTTATTTTTGGTCCACCCGGGAAGCGGGCCCCATGTTGCGTTATTTTTCTTTCCTTTTTCTCTTTCCAAATCCTTGGGACTTTCTGAATAGTATTATCTCATGCAATAATTCAAAAAAACAACATTTAGAAACATTTAGATAGAATAATTTCATATCATTAATTATTTCTAAAATTCAAAGGTATATAGTTTTTGTTCTTATTACAGTAGAAAACAAACTTTAAAATTCAAACAAAGTGAATTGGGCCAACATGCCCTACAATTTAATAAACTCTCAAAAAATTAATCCAAGAGTCTTCCATATTGTCTTGATATATCAATTTCTTGAAAGATTAAAAAGAAGGGATGAACTTAAAGCTCAATGGATCATTCCAAATATTTAAATCATTATTTTAACAAATAAGACAAAAAGGTTAAGCACTTTCAAAATATTATGTGATTCAAACAATTCGTTAGTTTTATTTGTAATTAAGACCGAAAGGGGGTTAACCTTTATCTTCCAAATCTATGAGGAAAGATCATTCCTAAAACTCAAACTCTTCTTAGTAAAATGGGATCACTCCTAAAACCCAGTTCACTATAGAGTCAATCCTAACACTCAGTTCTAAGTTAAAGGTTTAGCATAGTTGGAACACACACAAAGAAATCCTTCCTTACGGCAATACGTGGTTAGAATCTCAATTAATCTTTGATTAAGTATTAAAAAATATAACATTTATGTAAATAAACTGAACTTAAATAGAAATTAAACACGTGAGCATGGTATCATAGTATGGATCGTATCATCACATAGCATAAATATTTATTAATGTAAGCCTAAGCAGACATATTCTGCATGGCATGTAAACTAACTAATCGTGTATATTCAAAGCATCACAAACATGCAAGCCTTATTTAAATCAAAATAATAAAGTAAAAGTTGAAAATCATCTCCACCTTAAAAAGCAAACTCATTCTTGAACCTTCAATTGAATCTCCTTCAGATCTCCCCAACTACTAGTACAAAAATTTGTGCAGCACTTCGTTATTACTACTCCAATGGCTATTTAGAACAAGCAAAGAAACCAAAAAGGACTTGTCAGTTCTTGCTAGGATAAAAACAATGGGAGGAGGAACATGGTTTACATAGAGTTCAAATGAGTGAGAATTGACAAGTTTGAGGTTCTCCTAGCACATAAAACTTACTATTTCTTCAATCCAGTGCACAAATATTAGTAATTTAGAATTTTTAGGTATTTTTGGGGCTTTCCAAAGTGTTTCTCACCACTTTTTTAGAGGATTCATCATGTTACCGCGGTAGCTACTTGGTGTCTTTCTCTCGTGCAATTTCTATTTTTTTGTTTTTTATTGCACTACTGCGATAATGCCTACCAGTACGGCGTAGTCATTAGATTTTTTGGTGAACTTAGGTTTTTTCAGCAATTTTGTTCGTGTTTGTACCAAAATGCTGAGCGAACAGTATATATATGTAACACCCCAACCGCCTAGAGACAGGTTTAAGCTCAACCACAAGGGAGGTTGGGTCCTATGTTACATTTACAAGTACACAACTTGCATCTCAATTTCTTTATTCTAACACTTATTGAAACATTCATAAATACACTTCCATTGAGTTTAATTTTCAACAAGATAATACGAGCGAATAAAGGAAAACTTCAAACTCTTTATTTATTCAAAATAAAATAAAGAAATACATTATTGAATTCATAGAATCAAAAGAAAGAATACATTACTCTAAAATTTAAAAATAAAATTCAGCGAAAGTTTTCATTCAAAATTTGGGAGATATGCCCTTACAATATGAATTTTTTTTTAAAAAAGTAGACTTTAAAAAATCCATAGTCTTCATATGATTCAATTTCCTAAAAAATAGAAAGAATGGGTGAGTACATAACCCAATAGATCATTCACTAAACAACTAAGTTACTAATTCAAATCAATAGCATATCCAATTTCAATCACTTATAAGCATTAAGCGTTTCAAATAATATCTTGTTAGTGTTGTATATTTGACCAAAAAGGGTTTTTAATCCCTTGATGTTCTTCATTAAAATACTTTTATTCTGGGATGGAATGAAAATTCATTTTGTCACATTCCATTGGAAATAAGGATCACATGTCCACATTCCAAGTATTTTAAAACAAATCCACACTTAGTGATGTTACTCATATACACCAAGTATATGCAAAGAACACTCGTAGCATCACTTAAACTACTATGATGGTATGTGGTTGTTATCTTCACTTTCTCATATTTAATTTCAAATAAATATAAAACAAGATCATAATAATTAATATCAGAATTTAAATAATCAAGAGAATATGAAAACATGCATGGCATGCTTAAAAATTCAAAAATAAGCCTAAGCATAGTTTATAAGCATGTTATGCTATCATGTATGAATTAAAATATGAAAACATGCTAGATTAAAAATAAAACTTGATCAAACTTGCTTCAAACTGAAATATAAATATGTTGAAAATTAAAAACAAAGATGAATATACTAAAGACTTGAAGTAGTAAAGAAGGATTTCTAGAAATCTCCTCCACCTTAATCTAAGTTTCTTTTCAATCTGGCAGAGGTTCCCCTTATCTACCACTTTCAGAACTTCAAGAACATTTAACCACCAACAAAAACTAATTCAACAACTCTCTAAAATACTGAAATAAGAACTCCTCACACAAGAGAGAAAAGAGGGTGAGAAGAGGTGCCAAGAAAAGGGCAAAAACAAACAAAGAAGGAAATGTAAACTCATTGCTTTGGAATGAGATGAAAGTGAGCAAGGAGAGTTTATATAGATTTTTATGAGAGCATATGGGACGTCCTAGGGCAACCTTGGGCAGCTTGGCCAGCCCATAAAAATTTGGGCAAGTTTCTATACATAAAGAGGATGGTTTGCATAAAGAGGGCAAGTGTGCTCATTGTTGGCAAGTGTGCTCATTGTTGGCAAGTAGGACCACTATGGCTTTTTGATTCAAAAGATATGAGTACAATCTTGTTTTCTAACTATGTGTGAACACAAAATAGGTTTAAATCATATTCTAATTCAAATGAGATGTCCCCTATGTGTTCATGGCAACTTTCCTTTTAAGTTTCCTTGCTTGCTCATCACACAAACACACAAGGAATATTTTCCTATTTTCTTATTTCTTGGACTTCAAGCATGGGTGTACAATATCAAATTTGAGGGGACATCATATAATGGCCAAAGATGTTTGTCTTGGTTCCAAGAAACTATCTAAATAGGGTTTCTCACATGTGCACATACACACATATACGTGGTTGGACCGATTTTGGCTTAAGTGGGTGTAGGTGTACACAATCAAGTGGGGGTAGCCATGACTTCATGGGTTCACAAAAATCAAATAAAAATTAAAATCTCCTTATTTACATAAAATTATGATTTATATCCTATAGTTTTAGAATCACATGAACCTAATGCATATTTTAAGGTATGATTTGGCCCTAGGTGATTTTTCTTCAAAAACTTTCTTTATTTAAGACCCACTGAGGTCACTAGGCAAATGAAAATCCAAATCTTGACCAATTGTTTTAATTTTTTGATATTTCATTCATTTTGTTAGTTCATGTCGTTCCATCTTGTTTCGGGTCATTTCGATCTCTCGAAGTACCCTAAATGACAGTTCTTTCTAATTTGGACCCCCTAAACAGTGTTTGGCAAATGAAAACCTTAACCTTGACCAATTGTTCTAATTTTTAGATATGTTGTCTCATTAGTTGGTTCGTGTCACCATACTTCATTTCAAGTTGTTTTGGGTCCCTAAATGTTACTAAATGAGACTTTAAAAAACCTACCAAATTTAGCCCTGAAATTAACCTGGTTTCATTTTGCACCCAATTTTACTGAATTGATCTTGAATTTTATTTAATTAAATAAAGATTTTTTATGGTATTACAATATATGTAACACCCCAGAATTTCAGGAACACGTTACATCACGAGTAAAATAAAATTATAAAATAAAATGGTAGGTTTGTAGAGAAATAGGACTTCAAACTAATTTAACAAAGAAAAACGTTTGCGAGTAAGAATTGAAAACATATACTAATAAACAAATAAATATTTTTATTTGTGCTTTGGTAGTAAATTGAAATGATAATGTTATTTGACGATAACAAATAAAATATAAATAATTTTTAAATAAACTAAAATGATAGAAAAAATTAATAATAACGGTTAAAAATAAATAAGGACTTTTACAAAACGAAAAAAAAATATAGATTTTAGAATTAATAATGTTTTAGAAAAATATTTATGAGGTTCACGAAAAAGAAATAAACAAATTTAAAATCTTATTTATTTAAATGTATGCATAGAATATGGTTTGGAAAAAAAAAATAAATGAAATATTAGGTGATGGAATTATTAATGGATTAAAATCCAAGATTTTGTTGAAAAAGAAAAACTAAATATTGGTTGATTGTGAGGAAAATAAATAAATAAAAATATATGATACTCGCACAAGCACGATGGCACAAGTGATGTGAAAACAAAAATGAATGAAATTGAAACTTGTGCATACACATCGCTTTGCAAAAAGATAATAAATAAATAAATAAAATTTGAATTAAAAGAACAAGAAACAAAAAATCAAATATGGGTGTTTTGATTGAAAAAATAATAATAAGATTATTTGATTGACAACATTGGAAACTTTCTTTTCAAACCAGCTGAAAAAAAAAAGAAGAAAAATTTGGAAGACGATTGAAAGAGGAAGAAGCAAGAACAAAAGGGAATGCAAAACTAGAATTTTCTGGTTGTTGTTGCTGCTGTCGAAACAAAGAAGTTTTGATGTTGCTAGTTTGTGATTTGGGGCAAATTGTTGGAAACACAAACTAGGGCTTTGATTTGGTTTCGATAGGGACGATAAAAAGAGAAGAAGAAATCAGATTTTGATGTTGTTGTGATGTGCGAACAGAAAAGAGGAAATAACGATCTAGTTGGTACGTTTGGTGATTTGGGAAAAAGAATGATTTGGGGTTTGTGGTTGGCTATGACAATTGAACAAAGAAGAGGAAGCAACCACTACAAGTTGTTGTTCATGCGCACAAAGGAGTAGAATGAACCTCGATTTTGTTGCTGCTGCTGTCGTGTTTGAACAAATAAACGAAGAACAAAGAGGAGCGGTATCTATTTGTGAGTGAAAACGAAAACCAGAAATTTCTAGTTTTTGCTACTGTTGCTGGACAGATAATGAAGAAAAGAGGAAGAGGTTGTGCATTGAAGGCTGTTGGTGCGTCTTGGATGGAGAAGATGAAGAAGAATGCAACTTGAGATTCACGAATAGGGGAAGACGTGTTTCTGTTGCTACTGGTGCGTGATGTGTGTGGCTAGCCATGAAGATGAACAAAAAACAAAGACTAGCAGTAGTTGCTACTAGTGCGCCAAAAAAAAATGGAGAAGTGAAGAAGACAAAGAACGATCTGAGAGGTATATTTTTGGATTGTTAAATTTTGGATAGTTCAAAATTAATTATTTCTTTGATTTTTTTTTAAATGCGCAAAATGAGATTTAAAAATTTGAAGCTTTATTCAATATTTTTATAACCATTATTTATGTTTATGGATTTTTGGATGGATGTTTGGAATATGGATATCGAAGTTCAGGGGGTTCGGAGTTTCAGAGGCTAGAGATTAAATTTTAATTGAAAATCAAATGCAAATACTAAATATTGGAATTGTCCTATTTTGATAGAAATTATTTATTTGAGAGTTAAAGGAAACTTTGAAGGGTTTTTCAATATTAAAATTTAATTTATTTAAATTGAAGTGGAAAAATAAGATTTATGAAACCCTGTAGTAATGATTCTTAGTTTGGACTATCATTTTTAAACTGAATGAATGACTGGAATGTGAATAATTTATTAACAGAGTTTTGAAGCTTGACAAAAAATAATGATAAAATAAAGTTTTGTAAATGTTTTGGAATCATCCAAGCTCTAAAATATTTTTATTTTGTAGTTAATGAATTGTCAAAGCTTGAAAAATTAATTATTAGAATTTTCTATTTTTAGATTAAAAGCTTAAATTAGTAGAGGTGTTATTTTTATAAAATATAAGCTTAAAAGTATATTTGAACATAATCTGGATAAACACTTGAGAACCTAGAAATAAATTAAAATGATCTTATTTTGATCAAAATAAATTAGTTGAAAATTTTAAATAGAGAAATTTTGGTTCCAAATTTAGAAAACATGAGGACTTAAAAATTTATTATGATGACATTGAATTTCAGATTGAGAAATTCTGAGACTCGGAGAAATTGTTTTATTTTGGTTATATGAAATTCTGAAATTTTGGAATGATCTTGAATTAGTTGGAAACTGATATTTGCACTTTGTAATTATTTTAGAAATTATTTAAGCTTAAGAATATTTTTTGAATGTGATTGGATGTAAATTAGGAACTTAGAAAATTTGTATAAATTGCTAAATTTCATATTTTTAAATTTTAGAGTATCTGAATATCTCAAAGGAAAGCGAGGTAGTCATAAAGGTTTGCAGAATCAGGTGGGCGAGATTTTTTTGCTCATACATCTTTTGTAGATTTAAAATTTGAAACATTTGTTTGAATACTTCTAGATTAATTAGGATTGCCTTTGAAAATTGTTTGAACTTGATTTGAGTGTTTAGATGATACCATGATAATTTGTTAATTATTTTCTTGCATATATTTATAGAAATTGCACTATAGCGTTCCATTATTCACTCATTTAATCTATCATAGCATTTGCATGAGTTATTCACTTGATTTAATATTATTTGTATGTTGGTCTGGTATGACTGACATTGCTTGTAAAATAAAGTAGGACTAAAAGATTATTAAGAATCTACATACTAGTGCGATTAACGAGCCCGAGGCATATCGAAGTGGCATCTCTTATATGTCACCGCCTGAAATTGACAAGCCACAAGGCGGATCGTAGGTATTCTCAGCCTTGAGCTGCCCGTGACAACTAGAAGTCTTTGGGAGTTACTATAAAGCTGCAGGAAATACTCTCTCTTAGATTGTGATAGTAAGAACTGACTGATTTTAGATAGTATTTGAGACCTTCTATGATTAAACTAGATCACAGGAAATACCGAGAGTCATCTCAACACTCTTCTAGTCTTAGATTACAACCAAAACCAAATGAATGTTTGAAACGCCTAATGTGTGAAAGTGCTTGTAATGTTTTGAATTTTGATCTGTATAATGCGTGTGATGTGTACGAATGATCCACGGGGTTTTCAAGTTCACTCCCATTTCTTTTTTAGGAGCACATGGACGTAGTGTGCAGTTGTCGACGTTTGAAGACTCTCACTTTTGATTAGAAATCTCCTGGGGAGGTTATCCAAGATGATTTAGAGGTTATATTTCACTTATTTTATTTTGTATTATAACTAGACATAAGTTTTTCTTGAATTTAATTTCACTGTTGTACATGTATTGTCTTGATTTTGAACTATTCAACGGGCTTGACTAGTATAATTTGATTTTGATGATTTCATCCATTGCAACATGTGCTCCGATGATTTTACGTTATTTGTTACATAAATTTCTGGTGAAACAATTTATAATTTTAGTTTGTTTTGTTTAACTATGGAAATCCGATGAACATAGTGGAAAGTTATTTTGATCTTTTATTTTTTGCGAAATGTATTTTCATATATTTCTTTGAAAATTATCTATCAGGAATTTGAAATTGAAGAAAAATATTTTGACAAAAATGTTTTAAGTAGCATTTCGATTCTCAACGGGCGATGATCTGCACGTGAAGCATATCCACCAAGGGGGCATATCTCCACGCTAGACCCATAGCACATGACAGGAGGTCCGATTGGGAGTCAAGGTGTTACAACATATATATATATATATATATATATATATATATATATATATATATATATATATATATTTATTTTTATTTTTTTATATACA